>WNWK01008435.1:0-84711 GCA_009830355.1 Cherax destructor | reverse complement strand
TAATGACACAATTGCAAACAAACCATACCACGGGTGGGGTTCGAACCCGTGGTCACAGAGTCTCAAAACTCCAGACCGTCGTGTAAGCCACTGAGCCAGCTAGCTTCAATAAGATTCATCCAACTAGGTATATTTCTACACCATAGGAAGGTTAGCATAGGCACCACTGTGTCCACAAATGCATGTTTTTACAGACGAATCTCCTGCTAGCATGGCCGTGACGAACTCTAGCTCAAGTCCCCCTCAAAGCCATCAACATGACTCACGAAATCATAATGACACAGTGGTGCCTATGCTAACCTTCCTATGGTGTAGAAATATACCTAGTTGGATGAATCTTATTGAAGCTAGCTGGCCCAGTGGCTTACGCGATGGTCTGGAGTTTTGAAACTCTGTGACTGCGGGTTCGAACCCCACCCGTGGTATAGTTTGTTCACCTATATGTTTCTCTGCAAACACTTGGTCTACACACACCCTACCCTACCTAAAGCCTCCTTGTTCATACGCTATCCTGCTCTCCGTCTTACTCCTAATTCTTTCAATAATAACTCTACCATACACTTTACCAGGTATACTCAACAGACTTATTCCCCTATAATTTTTACACTCTCTTTTGTCCCCTTTGCCTTTATACAAAGGAACTATGCATGCTCTCTGCCAATCCCTAGGTACCTTACCCTCTTCCATACATTTGTTAAATAAAAACACTAACCACTCTAAAACTATATCCCCACCTGCCTTTAACATTTCTATCTTTATCCCATCAATCCCAGCTGCTTTACCCCCTTTCATTCTAGTCACTGCCTCACGAACTTCCCCCACACTCACAACTGGTTCTTCCTCACTCCTATAAGATGTTATTCCTCCTTGCCCTATACATGAAATCACAGCTTCCCTATTTTCATCAACATTTAACAATTCCTCAAAATATTCCCTCCATCTTCCCAATGCCTCTAACTCTCCATTTAATAACTCTCCTCTCCTATTTTTAACTGATAAATCCATTTTTTCCCTAGGCTTTCTCAACTTGTTAATCTCACTCCAAAACGTTTTCTTATTCTCAACAAAATTTGTTGATAACATCTCACCCACCCTCTCTCTCATTTGCTCTCTTTTTACACTGCTTTACCACTCTCTTAACCTCTCCTTTTCTCTCCATATACTCCTCCCTCCTTGCATCACTTCTACTTTGTAAAAACCTCTCATATGCTAACTTTTTCTCTCTTACTACTCTATTTACATCATCATTCCACCAATCGCTCTTCTTACCTCCCGCACCCACTTTCCAATAACCACAAACTTCTGCTGAACACTCTAGCACTATATTCTTAAACTTACCCCATACCTCTTCTACCCCACTGCCTATACTCTCACTAGCCCATCTGTCTTCCAACAGTTGTTTATATCTTACCCTAACCGCCTCTTCCTTTAGTTTATAAATCTTCACTTCTCTCTTACTTGCTGTTTCCATTCTCCTTGTATCCCCCATCTACCTTTTACTCTCACTGTAGCTACAACTAAAAAGTGATCTGATACATCTGTGGCCCCTCTATAAACATGTACATCCTGAAGTCTACCCAACAGTCTTTTATCTACCAATATGTAGTCCAACAAACTACTGTCATTTTGCCCTACATCATATCTTGTATATACTTATTTATCCTCTTTTTCTTAAAATGTGTGTTACCTATAACCAAACCCCTTTCTATACAAAGTTCAATCAAATGCTCCCCATTATCATTTACACCTGGTACCCCAAACTTACCTACCACCCCCTCTCTAAACACTTCTCCTACTTTAACATTTAGGTCTCCTACCACGATTACTCTCACTTGGCTCAAAAGTTCCTACACACTCGCTTAACATCTCCCAAAATCTCTCTCTCTCCTCTACACTCCTCTCTTCTCCAGGTGCATATGCACTTATTATGACCCACTTTTCACATCCAACCCTTATTTTAATCCACATAATCCTTGAATTTATACATTTATGTTCCCTATTCTCTCTCCATAACTGATCCTTCAACATTATTGCTACCCCTTCCTTAGCTCTAACTCTCTCAGATACTCCTGACTTAATCCCATTTATTTCTCCCCACTGAAACTCGCCTACCCCCTTCAGCTTTGTTTCGCTTAGGGCTAGGACATCCAACTTCTTTTCATTCATAACATTAGCAATCATCTCTTTCTTATCATCCGCACTACATCCACGCACATTCAAACATCCCAATTTTATGAAGGTTTTCCTTATCTTCTTTTTAGTAATTTATACAGGAAAAGGGGTTACTAGCCCATTGCTCCCAGCATTTAGTCACTTCTTACGACACGCATAGCTTACGGAGGAAGAATTCTGCTCCACTTCCCCATGGAGATAAGCAGAAATAAAAAAGAACAAGAACTAAGAAGAAAAATAGAAGAAAAACCCAGAGGGGTTAGTATATACAGTGGTACCTCGGTTAACGATGGTCTCCAAACTCGCCCTTTTATGTAAGTTTATTTTTTTAAATGCTTTTGTAAGTGTGTTTTTGTGGGGTCTAAAAGGACTAGTCTATTTTACATCATTCCTTATGGGGATAAATTCGTTTGGTAATGGCACTTGAACAGCATTCTGGAACGAAAAAATATCGTTAACCGAGGTACCACTGTATATGCTTGTACATGCATGTGTAGTGTTACCTAAGTGTAAGTAGAAGTAGCAAGACATACCTGCAACCTTGCATGTTTATGAGACAGAAAAAGACACCAGCAATCCTACCATTATGCAAAAACAATTACAGGCTTATGTTTCACACTCCTTTGGTAGGAAATATTTACACTTTAATTTATAAATAAGAAATATTTACACTTTAATTTATAAATAAGAAATATTTACACTATAAATAAGAAATATTTACACTTATCTTGGAGGAGATGGTGGCAGAGGGCGGCTCTGGACTCAGTGCCCTTATACTCCTCAAACAACAATGGAAGAGTTAAGTTTCATGTCGTCATTTTTCTATCGCTTAATCGCTTGCTACACTGTTAGTGCTACACTTTATCGCTGGCTGGTGCTACGATTTCTTTTTTTAATTCTATGGTGTTCCTCACTTTCTTTACCTAAGGACTGGCACTAGGAGCTTTCTTTGGGTCCAAGGTGGCTTATTTAGCAGTCACACACAATAATCAAGGGCCAAAAACAATGGATTGTTAAGAAATGTTTTGTATGAACTCGCAGGATAATGTTCACTCAACCAGAAACAATGCTACACTGCCTGAGAATGTGCGTGGGAGGCAGGCTTGTGGGCTTTGTATGTGCGCTGGGCACTGGACAGGTTCCGTACCATGAACGAAAACGGAGCCAATCACCGAAAACGGAGGCAACATTTCCACGAAAAAAGTGCCCGAAAACTGAAATCACCGATAACGGAGATACACGAAAACGGAGGGTTGACTGTACAGCAGTATAAATTACGTACAGTAGACTGTCGATTAACACGGGTTCCTTTACAATATTTTCTCCATTACACTATTGCAAAACTGTGGCATATTTTCACTAACACTTCATAAAATTCAAATAACATGGTTCACCTTCTGGGCAGGGAAAAAATTTGAGCACCACTCCAGGTGTGGGAATTTTTCCCTCCGTGTAGTGGGCTCTCAGGCAGCCAGTCAATGGGTCAGTCCATTGTCTTTGTGGGGGAGAGCTTAGATTCTTTCCCTGCCACCCCAGTCCCAGTGTTCAGTACATACACGACCCTTACGATAACCAGATCTGTTTGTGAATTGACTGACTTGACTTACTGACTGAACTGACTAAACTAACTGACCTACTGACCTGACTGACTTACTGACTGGACTGACTGAATTGACTACCATCCACCTCAGCCAACAATCAACAACCATCCACCTCAGCCAGTAGGGCCACAGCATGCCTCTCTACTCCCATCACAATCATCAACAAACACCAGCAACCACAATTTAAGATAAGAAATATTATTTCTGTTGAATCTGTAGCCTTAAGAAATAAAAAACATAATACATAATGACAATGAACAACAATTACATTATCATTTTTATTTTTGCAAGATTTGGAGACCTAAAAAAGAATTGTTTGGCTTTTTGGGGGGTCCCAGAAACATAACCCTATTTTTCCCACAAGTTCTTCAATTCCTTTAACATGGATTCATCTAATACTGCATTTTCAGGAGTGTAACTACCATTGTAATTGATGGTCTACTGTACTAAAAAGGAGATTGAAAACAGCATATTGTGAGATAAGAGTAAAATGAGTTATGTGCTTACTGTATAATGGTATTAGAAATGACTCATGAAATCATAATGACACGATTGCAAACAAACCACAGTACGGGTGAGAGTTTGTCATGGCCATGCTGGAGGAAGATTCATCTGTAAAGCTTGCATTTGTGGTCATAGTGGTGGTCCATGCTAATTTCCTATGGTGTATAAATATACCTAGTTGGATGAATCTTATTGTAACCAGCTGGCCCAGTGGCTTACATGCTGGCCTGGAATTTTAAGACTCACTTGCTGTGAGTTCAATCCCCACCCGTACCGTGGTTTAGTATCAGGAAATTTGAAATACAAAACAGGTTTTTACCTTGCCGTAGAAGATTCAATTCTTGCAGACCTGCGAACAGGTGTAGTATCATCACTTGGAGTTGAAACTCGAGACCTTGATCGTGTTTTCTTTGGAGACAATGATGACTGAGATGGCAGTTCTGTATTCTTGGCATTTACTTGTGTTTTTTTACCAGAAATCTTATGTAGAATTTCCCCACTTGAAGGTGACTCTGAAGTATCTTCTGCTGAAACTCTATCTTCAGAAGAATTTGAAGATGTCTTGGCATTTTTCCTACTTCTCAAAGAACGCACCTTTGTATCAGAAGCAGAAGTCATTTGAACAGGGGTTGTGAATGAATTACTGCTCGTTTCTTTTGATGGTGGAGTATGGTATACAGAGAGTGTGAGAGACTCGTTGGATCTCTCCAGATACTGTTGGCTAGTTTCCACTGAAGGAGATGGTTGAATGTTGTCAGATGACTGTGACGATGAACGAGTCTCCCGCTTTGAACGCCCTCGTGAAACACAGCTAAAGTAAGATATTTAAGTATAAGTGAGTGATGACAAAAATACCAGAAAATGAGAAAACAGTATCATAAAAATAAAAACTGTCAGGCTGCTGAGGAACTGGAGAAGATCCACACTCAGTTCTAAATGTTGATGTATTAAATTGTATGAGAGTAATATGTGGTGTGAATATTATGCAAAGAATTTAGAGAGGTTACTAAGTTGGTCTGGGCATATAGAGGATGGAGTGGGCTAGCATGATGAAGAGAGTATATAAATCAGGGATGCAAGGTAGGAGAGATAGGGGTCATCCCAAGAACAGCTGGAGAGAAGGGGTAAAAAGAGACTTGGAGTCTTTGGTTCTTGAGCATCAGCAGGCCTGTGTGAGCATGTTAGACAAAGATTAATGGACACAAGTGGCTTTTAATGGATTTGCTGTTGGAGTGTGAGCAAGATAACTTTAATGAAGGAACTGAGAAAAAACAGCTAACTGGACTTCAATCCTGGAGGTAAGAGAGCTAGAGATATTGCAATAATGGTTAATGTTTTCTTCTTTGGAGTCACCCTGCCTTGGCAGGAGACAGTTGCCAAACTAATGTTTATGTCTGGAGGGTCAACTGAATCGTGACGTCCTCGCACATCCTCTCAAGACAGCTATTAAATCAGTGATGGTCAATGTTTTTTCCTTCTGATTCACAACCAAAGCAGTAAAATACATTATCCAAAAACAACTAAAATTAAATAATAACAAATCTGAACAGCTTTCAAAAAAAATTATTTAAAAATCCACATTGCTCTGTAATAATGTATGAAACTAAAACCCACCACACATACACCAAGTGATTATATATGAAAGATAAATGTATCTGATTAAACAACAACAATGAAAAAATATACAGTGGAACTTCTGTTTTCATATGCCCTAGTTTGTATGTAAAACTAGTTATTCTCTATAAAATGTATTTTTTGTTAATATTTTTAGGTGTCTGGAATGGATTAATTGGATTTACATTATTTCTTATGGGAAATATTAACAAAAAATACATTTAACAGAGAATAACTATAGTTTTACATACAAACTAGGGAATACGAAAACTGAGGTTCCACTGTATATAAATCTGAAGATCTTTCAAAGAATGAACAAGAATCTCCACTTCTTGACAAAATTACACCACACCAGCTCCAAACTACCATACACTTAATTTCATTGAATTTGGTTAAGTACATCTGTAAAAAGTATTAACTCAGAAAATCAATTTGAATGATGCGTGTCTACCATAGTGATGAATGGGGGATGTGTTAGGTGGGGTAAGAAAGGATCTTAGAGATGATTATAAACCACTTTAATTATTGAACTTATTTAAGGAAGTACAGTTAACTATAATATTTTCATTATTTTGGTATTTTTTCAACATTATTCTGTGATGGGTCAGATATAAGAGTTGCCAACTCTTTTATCTGGGCATATTCTGATCAACTGTTTGACTATGAGTTATGGATAACTATCAGATGGATAACTGAGCACCCACTGTATATATGCAATGCGGACTTTGATAAATAGTAGAGCAAGATAGCAGATGAACAAGGAGGCTTCAGGAAGGGTAGGGAGTGTGTAGACCAAGTGTTTACAGTGAAACATATAGGTGAACAGTATTTAGATAAGGGTAAAGAGGTTTTGGTGGCATTTATGGATTTGGAAAAGGTTTATGACAGGGTGGATAGGGGGTCAAATGTATGGAATAGGAGGTAGGTTATTGAAAGCAGTGAAGAGATTTTATGACGATAGTGAGGCTCAGGTTAGAGAATGCAGGAAAAAGAGAGATTATTTCCCAGTAAAAGTAGGCCTTAGACAAGGATGTGTGATGTCACCATTGTTGTTCAATATATTTATAGATGGAGTTGTAAGAGAAGTGAATGCTCGGGTGTTGGCAAGAGGTATGGGGTTAAAAGATAAAGAATCTAACACAAAGTGGGAGTTGTCACAGTTCCTCTTTGCTGAGGACACTGCTTTTGGGAGATTCTGAAGAGAAGTTGCAAAGGTTGGTGGATGAGTTTGGTAGGGTATGCAAAAGAAGAAAATTAAAAGTGAATATAGGAAAGAGTAAGGTGATGAGGATAACAAAAAAATTAGGTAACAAAAGATTGGATATCAGAATGGAGGGAGAGAGTATGGAGGAGGTGAATGTATTCAGATAATTAGGAGTGGACGTGTCAGCAGATGGGTATATGAAAGATGAGGTGAATCATAAAATTGACGAGGGGAAAAAGGTGAGTGGTGCACTTAGGAGTCTGTGGAGACAAAGAACTTTGTCCATGGAAGCAAAGAGGGAAATGTATAAGAGTATAGTTATACCAACGCTCTTATATGGGTGCGAAGCATAGGTGGTGAATGTTACAACAAGGAGAAGGCTGGAGGCAGTGGAGATGTCATGTCTGATGGCAATGTGTGGTGTGAATATAATGCAGAGAATTTGTAGTTTGGAAATTAAGAGGAGGTGCGGGATTACCAAAACTAATATCCAGAGGGCTGAGGAGGGGTTGTTGAGGTGGTTTGGACATGTAGAGAGGATGGAATGAAATAGAATGACTTTGAATGCATAAATCTGTAATGGAGGGAAGGCGGGGTAGAGGTCGGCCTAGGAAAGGTTGGAGGGAGGGGGTAAAGGAGGTTTTGTGTGCAAGGGGCTTGGACTTCCAGCATGCGTGAGCGTGTTAGATAGGAGTGAATGGAGACAAATGGTTTTTAAGACGTGACATGCTGTTGGAGTGTGAGCAAGGTAACATTTATGCAGGGATTCAAGGAAACTGGCAGGCCGGACTTGAGTCCTGGAGATGGGAAATACAGTGTCTACACTCTGAAGAAGGGGTGTTAATGTTGCAGTTTTATAACTGTAGTGTAAGTGCGCCTCTGGCAAGACAGTGATGGAGTGAATGATGGTGAAAGTTTTTCTTTTTCAGGCCACCCTACCTTGGTGGAAAACAGCCAGTGTGTTAATAAAAAAAATAGTAATGGGTGTCAAGGAATCCTATTCATAAAAGACAAACAGGTTAGACATGCTCTCAAAAGCCGAACAGATACTGTATCATACATCTGTGTGATGCAATAGTAGTAATGCCTAAGCAAATCTACATTAAGCTACACTTGCTTAACCCTTTCAGGGTACGGACCCCTGATCTGAAACTTGTCCACAGGGTCCAAGAATTTAAAAAAAAAAAATTTGTTATTTTTTCTTATGAAATGGTAGAGAATCTTTTTTGGAAGGTAATAAAACAAAAAGGATGAAATTTGATGGAATATTGAAGAAATTACGCTCTTGCAAATTTTGCTGCGTCAGCAATATTCACGCACTAGCGATTTTTCCCGCTTTGACTCCCATTTTAGGTCAATTACATTATGCCAGTCAACCAAATTCTTAGCTATTTTGCTAGTATTACTTCTATTTTATCGATTGAGCACAAGAAATCACCCAGTCAACTGTTTCAACTACCCAATAAAGTGATCGGAAATTGGTAATTTGGCCAATTTCACACAAAGTTCAAAATATTCCAATTTCAAAATAGGGTCCAGAATAAACAATGCAGGCATTCCTGGCACTAAAATAACACTTCCTCTGTTTATTAGTTACATTTCCAGGCTTTGCAAATGAATTCCATTTTGATTTTTTAATCACACCCAAAAATATAAGATTTACTGTTATGTAATATTGTAATAATTGTATAAATAATATCAGCACATTCGTGAATGCACATTAGACCCACCAGCTGATAAGTATTGGATGCATGACATCATTTGTTTACTCTTGAACATTGGCAAAAATCTAATATTTCCGCTACTTTGAGCTCAGTTTCAAGCCATTTTCAGTACTAAAACCAATCAAAATAAACTCTATTTCTGTAATATATCGTCCATTCTATCAAATGAGACCAAGAAACCGCAAATACAACTGTAAGAAACATATGAAAAACACTTGCTGTTTTAATCCAAAAATAGTTGGGGGGTTTTCTCATGCACTGTGTGCTGCAGGATTTGTTTTATGTGGTGCACACTTACCACATAGATGTATTCTCTCATATCTAGGTCCAAATTTACCGCTCACAGCTTATCTCAGTGAGCTGAGCTCATGGCATAGAACTACGGCTTGGACCCAGGCTTCAAAGCCGTAGAACTATGGGACAGACCCTCAAAGGGTTAAAAGGAGACTGTTAATAAGACATGGCATTAGTGAAAACTTGGGGTTTGCCATTCTGCTTGCTCTAGCTGGTGCTCAATTGAACTGGTGTTCCCACAAGGTACTAAGTGGTCCAAGATTTTTTTAATACTGTGTACATTGAGTGTTAAGACCCACTCAGCTGCCTAGGCCTATCAGGCCTCTAGTGCCAAATTTGAAAGCAGGAAAAATAAAACGTCAATCTACATTTGGACAGCTAGCAGTAAGAAAGTTGATCAATGTTTGGACAATTAAAAGGTTAAGGGTAACATGTAATGGAAACAGACCGAACCATACCGGGATGTGCGAGAAACTTTAGGAGGCAGAACTGTCTCTTCCTCACTGGTGTCCCCTGTTGATGACTCTTTCTTATTCCTCCTTCGCCTTCCAATGGACACTGGGGTACTATCCTCACTCTCGGTTTCCTTGGAAGACCTGTAGTTCCAGAGACCGATTAATTTTTACAAAAAATTTTACTAGAAGGACCCTGAAAATTAATGAGGCACTGACAAAAGCTGTACCAAGAAAGACTACTTCCAAACAAAAATGTATGATATTAACTTCCAGTAAACAGAATTTAGAGATAGCTTTGACAGCTGCTGCAAGGCCAAGTTAGTACTTGTCTTCTTTATATATTTTAACACCAATTTCCCACCAAGGAAGAGTAACCCAAAGAAGGAAATTCATTCGCCATCAGTCACTATTTTTCCATAAGTACACAAGATACAATGAGCTGCAACAGCCCTACCTATCCTACAACAGATCATGACAACAAAGCACTAAACTGAATCATCTATCGTTCAACTCTGAGCATTCCTTCTGTTCTCCTAAAAGCATCTCACAATTTTGCTTCCTCCTGTTTAATTATGACAGCTTTACTCTTCATTTGGGAAGGGCAAATTTTACAACACGTTCTTTTCTTCCAATTTTGGTTTAAACAATTCAATACAAAGTGAAAGTGGAACAGAATTCTTCCGTAAGCTATGCATGTCATAAGAGGCAACTAAACTGCCGGGAGCAAGGGGCTATAACCCCTTCTCCTATCTAAATTACTAAATTTAACAAGAAAAACTTTCATTTTTCTTTTTAGGTCACCCTGCCTTGGTGGGTTACGGCTAGTTCATTGAAAAAAAAAGAAACAAATTTAGTAGCATTAAGCCCAAAGAAAGTGCAAGGTTTAGATGGCAACTTCTTGTGTGAACACAACCTGTTTTGTTACAATCTATCTTCTAAAACTTCTTTCATCTTGAAAAGGTACTTTAGTTTTAAAAACATTATGACCTTTTATCACACTAATGTCCTCAATCCCATATCAAATGTGAAATTTTGTTCTTAATGAAGTTTTTTAGAACTCTGAATCCTAATATTTTCTCAGAATATCAATGCAAGTTTCATAAAGCTTGTTCTACTGGTGAACTTTTCAAAACTAACCTAGAAGCTGAAAATGATAACTGGAGGATATTTTGATGCATTGTGGACTATTATTAAGTCAAGGCTTAATAATGGTCTATGTCAGATATACCTGGATAGAAGAGATGTGTTTGCTGAATTTCTACTGTGTTCTGAATTGTAAGACAGTCGAGGAGAACTGCCAAGCAAGTCAAACAGATCTGCACTTCTAGAACCATCACCTTCTGCAACATTTGGGGTTCTGAAAGATATGATTAAATCTATTAAATAAATACTTTATATATTTTGATTTCTGTAACTACCTATTTGTAAATACAGAAGCACAGCTATGCTGAGCGTCCCATCTTCAATGTTCACTTTGTCATATGAAATGTAAAGTTTGCAGTGACTAGAACATACCATCTCTTCTCTGATACCATTCTGGCAGCCTAACACATGAGAAGAAAAATTTCTAGGATCCCCTCAACAAAATATTTTTCAAATATGACAACTGTTGCCTCTTGTCCCTGTTGATTGTGCTAAGAAATATTTATTTGTTTTCTAGTAGCCTTTTATAATCATGCACGCTAAAGGATCATCATTTCTCCTATTTTCCTAATAACCATTGAGGGAATTTTCAGTATATTAAATCTTTCTTCAAAACTCACTTCTTAGCTCTCGAAGAAAATCCTAAATCTTTTTTTAAAGATTTTTTCCATTTTTTTTTTTTTTTTGCAAGGACACCACACTGGTGCATATTCTTATTTTGATCTATATGTTGTAAGCAGATTATTTATGACACTTTGACCGTATCCCACTGAGGTACGGCGATCACTGTTTTGCCAGAAAAGTGCTGATTTTACAGTTCAGATGCCCCTCTGTTGCAAACTATGCCCTTGCCCAACATTTTATAGTGTAATATTCCATTACAAGGTTTCACTTAATATTATATACAGTGGACCCCCGATGTTCGTCCTGCTCCAAACTCGCCCTTTTATGTAAGTGTATTTTTTTAAATGCTTTTGTAAGTGTATTTTTGGGGGTCTAAAAGGTCTAGTCTACTTCACATTATTCCTTTATGGGAATAAATTCGTTTGGTAATGGCACTTGAACAGCATTCTGGAACGAAAAAATCACGAAAACCGGGGGTCCACTGTAGCGGATTTCTACACTAATAGCTAAAGTATAGATTTCTGACTTTATATTATTATCTGACCTCATGTATCATTATACTAGGATGTTATCTTTCAATTTTATATGTTGTATAAGTTAAGCATTTATTATGTGTGGTTTATGCAGAGTGGGAGACCACTAGTTGGATTGCCGGTTACTTGTTTAGGTACTGGCCGGTCTCCCTCTAGTTCACGCTCCCTCTCCTGACAAGGAGTAGGTTCACACACCCTCTCCTGCCAAGGAGTAGGTTCATTCACTCTCACTGAGTATGCATGAGAAGTTATTCTACCCTTAAGAGGCTATGTTAGTCCCTAGTATGGTTTGAACATTGTCTATTCATCTACGACTTATAGTGATAGCTTGTATTAGCCAAGATTTTGGTGGGTCTTTACTGTAACAAAGACTTGTGGATTATTGTGTCTTAAGATAATGTATTTGAAGTTTCATTTGATATTTAATACACCTCAGCCTTTATTGAGGCAATAGTCTGTTATTATATTGCAAAACTTTCATATAAAGAACTCATGTCACTGAGTATAATTATTGTATAGAAGCACTTACAAGTGAGGTCCTATGCCGACTGCTTTCCTACAAAAGAGAGAACTTTGGATCATACACGGAATATTTATTTGAATTCTTTTATATT
The DNA here is from genome assembly GCA_009830355.1 of Cherax destructor. Lineage (NCBI taxonomy): Eukaryota > Metazoa > Arthropoda > Malacostraca > Decapoda > Parastacidae > Cherax > Cherax destructor. The sequence continues at coordinate 72,229 of WNWK01008435.1, read as the reverse complement.
AAATGTCACAAATTTTACTTAGTTGGATCAATCTCTTAAAAAATACCCTCATGCAAAAATGATTTTCTCTAACGGTGAAAAGACCAAAGCTTAATTAAATATCTTGTTACAAGGGGGCCACAACAGGCCTAGAGATACGGCCCTTATTGTAACACCCTCCAAACCACAATATCCCTACCCCTCCTTCAGAGTGCAGGCATTGTACTTCCCATCTCCAGGACTTTAGTCCAGCTAACCGGTTTCCCTGAATCCCTTCGTTAATGTTATCTTGCTCACACTACAAAAGCATGTCAAATCATAAAAAACAACTTACCTCCACTCACTTCTAACACACACACACACACAAGCCTGTTGGATGTCCAAGGCCCTAAAACTCAAAACCTCCTTTACCCCATCCCTCCAACCTTTCCTAGAACAACCACAGATTTATATTAGCCCTCCTAGTCATCCTATTTTTTTCCATCTTCTCTAAATGTCCAAACCACCTCAACAACCCCTCCTCAGCCCTCTGAATAATACTTTTTGTATCTCCACACTACCTGCTAATCTCCAGACTCTGAATTCTCTGTATAATATTCACACCACATATTACCCTCAAACACAACATTTCTATTGCCTCCAGCCTACTCCTCACTGAAACATGCAAAATCCATATTTCACACCCACATAAGAGTGCTAGTACTACTATACTTTCTTTTTGGATCACCCTGCCTCAGTGGGAAACGGCCGACGTGTTAAAAAACAAAGAAGGGTCCCGCGTGTTCAGCAACTCACTTTTCGATGTTCCATGTTTTCACTGGTTTTCAATTCGGCTAAAGTTTATTATATTCAGTGCCTTTACTGCTTTTCCATTGTTTTCACACAACAGCTGCATAAGGGAAGGGCAACCAGTACCATATTTTAAGGCAAGCATTGCATGTACTGTGTATTTATTTTATTTTTTCATTTGTTTTTTATGCCTAGATGTAATGAGCACTTAATATATGATAGTGTAAACATGTTATCAGGCATTTTAGACGCATTCAATAATACAGGACACTTCCAGCCGTTTCCTCCGATGGAAGACCATCATTTATTATGCAAATGAGAAGTGCTTTGTCTATATCGTAAATCCAGCCACCATGATTAGTTCTTTACGTAACGGGAACATCTTTTTCCGAACTCATCGCTCCTTTCCACCCACCGGCAATTTTCACTTATTGCACAGGGTAGGAAACCTAAGAGCCATACAAACGTGGTCCTCCTGTACTTTATAAGAATACAATCAAGCATTTAGCCCGATACCTAACTGACCGCTTCCCACAAGTTCATGTAGTTCCATACAAAGTATAATATTTTGAATGTAGTCAGGGCATACTTCCAATGCCTTCCTTGCTATGCAATAAATTTCTCAATGCTGGAGCAAAAGTTAAACTTTCACTGGTGGTGTTGCAATATCTTATACCGGCATACCTCGCTAATGTCGCAGTTAGATTCCGGAGAAAAGCAATAATTTATTAAGTGCAAAACAGTGCTAGACCTAAAAAAATGATGCTTGATTCAGCTCAGAGTCAGCTGATGTGCACATCACTGCCGAAAACCATGTTAGAACAAGACAAGCACCGATAATTTAATAAACATAATATGGTTAGGTTAGGTAAGGTTCATCAGGAAACAGGAATAGTGTTTCCTGATGCAGGTCTTAATCAGATGATGACCCGCTGTTGGAGTTTTTTGTCATATGACCGAGCCCTTCCGCTGGCTTACCAGTCCACCCCTTTAAAAATTATGGTCATAGATATGACCAATTTTATTCAAACATAATATGTAACTGAAAATCGCTGTATTGGCGACTCTACTACAGCAAAACACCTTAAAGTGAAGTATGCTTATACCTATCCTACCTCCTTCAACGCCTAGACAATTGTATATATGACGCATGTGTAAGCATTTCAGTACATAAAGAAGAAAGCATCACTACTACACAATATAGTCTTACACTTCCACCTCGGCATCAGAGGGAGGATTGACCAAAGTGACTGCCGCTTCATCTTCCACTTGGTCTGCTGCCACTTTCTCCCTCTGAAGAGTAAAAACCAAATTCATTAATAGTATAAATTCTCAATTAATTTATTATAATGAAATATAAATAAGAATATAAAAAATTAAGTACAGTGGACCCCCACCTAACGAACAAAATTCATTCCAGAAGCCTGCTCATGTGCCATTACCGAACGAATTTACTTCCTTAACCCTTTGACTGTTTCGGTCGTATATATACGTCTTATGAGCCACTGTTTCGGACGTATCTATACGCCTAAATTCTAGCGGCCTCAAATCAAACAGGAGAAAGCTGGTAGGCCTACATGTGAGAGAATGGGTCTGTGTGGTCAGTGTGACCAGTATAAAAAAAATTGGGCAGCCAGTGGTGCATTGTGGGAACGCCATTTCAGTAGTCCTTGTTCAGCATGCCTAGCGGTAAGAATTATCTGACTCCTTGGGGCATCTGGGACTGTTGTCTTCCTCAATGATAGCTCTAACACAGATGGAAGTGTCTCTGAAGATAAATTTCATGGTTTTGGGGAGTTTGTGACCGAAAGAAATGCCCAGGATACCAGAAGGAAGGAAGGAAGAAAGAAAGAAAGTAAGGAAGGAAGAAAGAAAGAAAGTAAGGAAGGAAGAGATGAGAGGAAGGAAGGAAGGAAAGAAGAGATGAAAGGAAGGAAGGAAGAAAGAAAAGAACAGATGAAAGGAAGGAAGGAAGGAAAGAAAAGATGAAAGGAAGGAAAGAAGAAAGAAAGAAAGGAAGGAGAGATGAGAGGAAGGAAGGAACAAAAGAAGAAAGAAAGGAAGGACAAAAAAAAGGAAGGAATGAATGAAGAAAGGAAGGCAGGAAGGAAGAGATGAGAGGAAGGAAGGAAGGAAATAAGTAAGAAAGGAATGAAGGAAGAAAGGAACCTAGGAAGGAGGTTGTGGGGAAGACATGGGTCCCCTTTTGTGTTGACAGGTTGACAGCAGTGAGGGTGGTGAGTAATGGTATAATATGTCATTTTGACAGCTGGCTTACCCTGACTCAGCAAATTTATATGTCCACACACACAACTTCAAGCGCTAAGGGAAGTTGATGGAAAGTGTCCAGTCATTATATATGTGTATATTATAGAACAATAGCAATAGGTTGGTAGGTAAGTAAGTAGGTAGGTAAGTAGGTAGGTAAGTAAGTAGGTAGGCAAGTAAGTAGGTAGGCAAGTAGGTAAGTAGGTAGGTATGTAGGTAGGCAAGTAAGCAAGTAGGTAAGTAGGTACATAAGTAGGTAAGCAAGTAGGTAAGCAAGTAGGTAAGTAAGTAGGTAAGCAAGTAGGTACGTAAGTAGGTATGTAAGTAGGTAGGAAGGACTGTGGGGAAGAAGAGCTTGGGACCCCATGGGTGTTGACAGGCAGAGGGTGGTGTGTGGTGATATAATAAATCATTTTGACAGCAGCCACACCCTGACTCAGCATATTTACAAGTCCACACACTCACAACAACCAGCTTCCAGAAGCTAAATGTCAGTTCTATGAAGTGTCCAGTGACTATATACAGTGGTACCTCGGTTAACGGGTTGGGAGCAGTAGGAAGATTGAATACTATGTTTGTTTGGTTCAGTCATTTATAATTGTTTTGTTATTGTCGTTGTTGTTATGGAGCGGCCCTGGAGATTACATTGTTATGGTTACTTGGGGTTTTATTAACCTACAACCAATGGTCCCCAAACTCACCCTTTTATGTAAGTTTATTTTTTTAAATGCTTTTGTAAGTGTATTTTTTGGGGGTCTAAAAGGACTAGTCTATTTTACATTATACCTAATGGGGATAAATTCGTTTGGTAATGGCACTTGAACAGCATTCTGGAATAAAAAAATATCGTTAACCGAGGTACCACTGTACAGTGGACCCCCGAGTTTCGTAAACCCGGAAATCGTACATTTATGTAAGTACAGTGGACCCCCGGTGTTCGTCCTGCTCAAAACACTCCCTTTTATGTAAGTGTATTTGTTTAAATGTTTTTATAAGTGTAGTTTTGGGGGTATAAAAGGACTACAGGTATCCCTCAACATTCACGTTTTCCACTTTCACGGGCTTCACACATTCGCGAATTCCCAGCCGCTAAATTCCCAGCCGCCAAATTCCCACCCACCAAATCATATTTAAGTTTCCCGCCACCCGAGTGTCCCTACTACCTTCCCTCCGACCCGGCAGCCAGCCCGCCCACCACTCACTGAGTGTTTTCTTCGTTCATTATTTATTAAACTACAGTATAACATGTATGTAGTATACTATATAGTACAATATTTTACTATGTTTTCATGCGTTTTATGATTGTTCATGGTTCAATAGGTTAAGGAAGCAGTAAGTAATGAATGTACTAAATAAAGGTTATCTATCTATTACATTTATTCCAAATTGATATCAGAAACATGATAAATACCCTAGAACTGTAATAAAGATGCTGAAATGAATAATATATGCCATATTATGAGTGGTAAGAGAGCAGGCAGACCGCCACCATAAAAGATGTTTACATCAGGGTAAACATGCCTAAATCACTCTTGTTATAAGAACAAATGCAAAAATAGCATTTATTATTTTTAGAATAATAATTTATAATAATTGATCTGGAACACTTTAAATGTCATCAGTATTTGGTAGCTGACATTTAGAGCACTCCACAGCAATTATTATTATTTATTATTATTAATATTAATATTATTATTATTTCATTACAATATATTGTAGGGAAATAATAATAATAATAATCTCCATGGGGAAGTGGAACAGAATTCTTCCTCTGTAAGCCATGCGTGTCGTATGAGTCGACTAACATGCCGGGAGCAAGGGGCTAGTAACCCCTTCTTCTGTATACATTACTAAAGTTAAAAAGAGAAACTTTTGGTGGGAAACGGCCGATTTGTTGAAAGAAAGAATAATAATAATAATTAATAATAATTGCTGTGGAGTGCTCTAAATGTCAGCTACCAAATACTGATAACATTTAAAGTGCTCCAGATCAATTATTATAAATTATTATTATTCTAAAAACAATAAATGCTATTTTTGCATTTATTCTTATGACAAGAGTGATTTAGGCATGTTTACCGTGATGTAAACATCTCGTATGGTGGCGGTCTGCCTGCTCTCTTACCCCTCATATAATATGGCATATATTATTCATTTCAATGGGGTCGAAAATGTATGGGGTAGATTTAAAAATGTAGTGTTAGAGTGTTCAGCAGAAGTTTGTGGTTACAGGCGAGTGGGTGCGGGAGGGAAGAGGAGCGATTGGTGGAATGATGATGTAAAGAGAGTAGTAAGGGAAAAAGTTAGCATATGAGAGGTTTTACAAAGTAGAAGTGATGCAAGGAGGGAAGAGTATATGGAGAGAAAAAGAGAGGTTAAAAGAGTGGTGAAGCAATGTAAAAAGAGAGCAGATGAGAGAGTGGGTGAGATGTTATCAGCAAATTTTGTTGAAAATAAGAAAAAGTTTTGGAATGAGATTAATAAGTTGAGGAAGCCTAGAGAACAAATGGATTTGACAGTTAAAAATAGGAGAGGAGAGTTATTAAATGGAGAGTTAGAGGTATCGGGAAGATGGAGAGAATATTTTGAGGATTTGTTAAATGTTGATGAAGACAGGGAAGCTGTGATTTCGTGTGTAGGGCAAGGAGGAATAACATCTTGTAGGAGTGTGGAAGAGCCAGTTGTGGGTGTAGGGAAAGTTCGTGAGGCAGTGGGTAGAATGAAAGGGGGTAAGGCAGCTGGGATTGATGGGATAAAGATAGAAATGTTAAAAGCAGGTGGGGATATAATTTTGGAGTGGTTGGTGCTATTATTTAATAAATGTATGGAAGAGAATTCGGAGTTTGGAAATTAGGAGGAGGTGCGGGATTACAAAAACGATTGTCCAGAGAGCTGAGGAGGGGTTGTTGAGGTGGTTTGGACATGTAGAGAGAATGGAACGAGACAGAGTGACCGAGTGTATAAATCTGTAGTGGAGGGAAGGCGGGGTAGGGTCGGCCTAGGAAAGGTTGGAGGAGGGGGTAAGAAGTTTTGTGTGCGAGGGCTTGGACTTCCAGCAAGCATGTGACGTATTTGATAGGAGTGAATGGAGGCATATGGTTTTTAATACTTGACGTGCTGTTGGAGTGTGAGCAAAGTAACATTTATGAAGTGATTCAGGGAAACCGGCAGGCCGGACTTGAGTTCTGGAGATGGAAGACAGTGCCGGCACTCTGAAGGAGGGTGTTAATGTTGCAGTTTTATAACTGTAGTGTAAAGCACCCTTCTGGCAAGACAGTGATGGAGTGAATGATGATGAAAGTTTTTTTTCGGGCCACCCTGCCTTGGTGGGAATCGGCCGATGTGTTAATAAAAAAAAAAAAAAAGGGTAAGGTACCTAGGGATTGGCAGAGGCGTGTATTGTTCCTTTGTATAAAGGCAAAGGGGACAAAAGAGAGTGCAAAAATTATAGGGGAATAAGTCTGTTGAGTGTACCTGGTAAAGTGTATGGTAGGTTATTATTGAAAGAATTAAGAGTAAAACAGAAAGCAGGATAGCAGATGAACAAGGGGCTTTAGGAAAGGTAGGGGGTGTGTAGACCAAGTGTTTACAGTGAAACATATAGGTGAACAGTATTTGGATAAGGGAAAGATGTTTTTGTGGCATTTATGGATTTGGAAAAGGCGTATGATAGGGTAGATAGGGGGCAATGTGGCAGATGTTGCAGGTGTATGGAATAGGGAGGAAGGTTACTGAAAGCAGTGAAGAGTTTTTATGAGGATAGTGAGGCTCAGGTTAGAGTGTGTAGGAGGGAAGGGGACTATTTCCCAGTAAAAGTGGGCCTTAGACAAGGATGTGTGATGTCACCGTGGTTGTTCAATATATTTATAGATGGGGTTGTAAAAGAAGTGAATGCGAGGGTCTTGGCAAGAGGTGTTGGGCTAAAAGATAGAAGCAAATACAAAGTGGGAGTTGTCACAGTTGCTTTTTGCTGATGACACTGTGCTTTTGGGAGATTCTGAAGAGAAGCTGCAGAGGTTGGTGGATGAATTTGGTAGGGTGTGTAAAAGAAGAAAATTGAAAGTGAATATAGGAAAGAGTAAGGTGATGAGGATAACAAAAAGAATAGGTGACGAAAGATTGGATATCAGATTGGAGGAGAGAGTATGGAGGAGGTGAATGTATTCAGATATTTGGGAGTGGACATGTCGGCGGATGGGTCTATGAAGGATGAGGTGAATCATAGAATTGATGAGGGGAAAAGGGTGAGTGGAGCACTTGGAGTCTGTGGAGACAAAGAACCTTGTCCATGGAAGTAAGAGGGGAATGTATGAGAGTATAGTTATACCAACGCTCTTATATGGGTGTGAAGCATGGGTGATGAATGTTGCAACGAGGAGAAGGCTGGAGGCAGTGGAGATGTCATGTCTGAGGTCAATGTGTGGTGTGAATATAATGCAGAGAATTCGGAGTTTGGAAATTAGGAGGAGGTGCGGGATTACCAAACGATTGTCCAGAGAGCTGAGGAGGGTTGTTGAGATGGTTTGGACATGTAGAGAGAATGGAACGAGACAGAGTGACTTCGAGTGTATAAATCTGTAGTGGAGGAAGGCGGGGTAGGGGTCGGCCTAGGAAAGGTTGGAGGGAGGGGTAAAGGAAGTTTTGTGTGCGAGGGCTTGGACTTCCAGCAAGCATGTGTGAGCGTATTTGATAGGAGTGAATGGAGGCATATGGTTTTAATACTTGACGTGCTGTTGGAGTGGAGCAAAGTAACATTTATGAAGGGATTCAGGGAAACCGGCAGGCCGGACTTGAGTTCTGGAGATGGGAAGTACAGTGCCGGCACTCTGAAGGAGGGGTGTTAATGTTGCAGTTTTATAACTGTAGTGTAAAGCACCCTTCTGGCAAGACAGTGATGGAGTGAATGATGATGAAAGTTTTTCTTTTTCGGGCCACCCTGCCTTGGTGGGAATCGGCCGATGTGTTAATAAAAAAATAAAAAAATAATAAATAATATTCATTTCAGCATCTTTATTACAGTTCTAGGGTATTTATCATGTTTCTGATATCAATTTGGAATAAATGTAATAGATAGATAACCTTTATTACTAATATTAGTGTAATTACACAACATTTTATTAGCGCTAAGGCTAACATCCACCACCTATGACGACTCACCAGACATGACTTACTGCTAGCCTCTCCTCCCTACAATAGCTCCTCCCACTTCCTAACAATGTTAGATGGTGAATTTAATGTATTTTTCTGTAAGCTTAACTCGTTGTATGTGTATTTTACTTTTTTATTGTTTTCTGTAATATATGAGTTATGCAAATTAAAATAAAGTTATGAAGTTGGAGTTTCATTTTTTTTTCTAATGTATACATATTTAATTCAACATTTGGCATCATTACAAAGTGGGCGGAGCTACAGCAGAGGGAGAAGAAGCAGTGTGTCAGTAACTTGATTCCCCATGACACTTCACAACACTATAAAATACTTATTGTATAATTATACTATTACAGGCCTCCCTCCACAGCCAGCTCATGTCAAAATAACATGTATATAGTACATTATTTTACGATGTTTATATGTGTTTTATGATTGTTCAAGGTTCAATAGGTTAAGGAAACAGTATTGTATTATATTTCCCTACAATATATTGGGGCACCAAACATTCGCGATTTTTCAACATTCACGAGGCTCTTGATCCCCTAACCCTCGCGAATGTTGAGGGATACCTGTAGTCTACTTTACATTATTTCTTAAGGGAATAAATTCGGTTGGTAATGGCACTTGAGCAGCATTCTGTTATGAAAAATGGACAAACACCGGGGGTCCACTGTATAATATTGTAAGTGCTTGTGGAAAAGCATTTTTGGGGGTTTGAAATAGACTAACCTACGTGACATTTTTCCTTAAGGGAGTAAATTTGTTCGGTAATGGCACTTGAGCAGACTTCAGGAGTGATGTTTTTACGAAACTCGGGGGTCCACTGTAAGTGTACAGTGGACCCCGAGTTTCATACTCACTCCTGAAGTCTGCTCAATGCCATTACGACAGTTACCCTGAAAATTTCACGTAGGTTAGTCATTCAGAGCCCCCAAATACACTTCCACAAGAACTTACAAAATTATACTTACATAATTGCACGATTTCCGGGGTATTCGTTAACCGAGGGTCCACTGTATATATAAAAACCAGAAGGAAGGAGATGAAAGAAAGGAAGGACGGTATGAAAGGAAGGAAAGTAGGAATGTAGGAAGGAAAGAATGTAGGAAAGCATGTAGGAAGGAAGGAAGGAAGGCAGGAAGGAAGAGGAAGGAAGGCAGGAAGGAAGAGGAAGGAAGGCAGGAAGGAAGGTAGGAAGGAAGGCAGGAAGGAAGGCAGAAAGGAAGGAAGGTAGGAAGGAAGGTAGGCAGGAAGGAAGGAATAAAGGAAGGAAGGAATGTTATTAATATTGTTTATTATGTCATATTAGATGAATTGTGATAGATAAACAAGCCGTAGTGTTGATATTAGTGTCATATTGAAGGACTATCTTGTCCTGTCTCCAAACAAACTCCTGACACTGCCACCACTAGCCACATATGTAATGATATATTTTATTCATTCTAGAGTGTATATGAGGTTTCTATGTTATTTATATTGTTTATTATGTCATATTAGATAAATTGTGATAGATAAATAAACCATATAGAGTTGATATTAGCATCAAATTGAAGGAGAATTTTGCCCTGTCTCCAAACAATACTCTCCTCCTGCCTTCAATAAAGGTATGTAATAGTGATTTAAATGTTCATTTATCCATTTCTTTAGTCATTTTATTTAGTTCTCATTGTTTTCTGAATGAAAAACTATACAGTGGACCCCCGGAGTTTGTGAGCGTTGGAGTTCGTGATGTTTTTTCGCGACAATTTTGGTTCGGTGTTCGCGAATCTGCTCGGAGTTCATGATTCGTCCCGAATGCATACGCTTGGCCTGAGTGGGCCCAGGCACTCCATTCAGCGTCAGTGTGCCATTGTTTACCAGTGAGCGACTGCCACACACGCATTCATACCATATATATTGTCATTATTCCAGTGTTTTTAGTGCTTGCAACTGCTAAATAAGCCACCATGGGCCCCAAGAAAGCTCCTAGTGCCAGGCCTGTTGTAAAGAATGTCAGAAATACGGTAGAATTTAAGGAGATCATTGCAAAATATGAAAGTGGAGTTCGTGTGGCTGAGCTGGCCAGGCAGTATGGCAAAGCCCATTCAACCATCACTTCCATTGTGGCCAAGGGAAAGGAGCTCAAGGATGCTGTTGTTGCGAAAGGTGCAAGTATGGTCACAAAACAGAGATCTCAAGTGCTGGAAGCAGTGGAGAGGTTATTGTTGGTGTGGATCAATGAGAAACAATTAGAAGGAGATAGTGTTACGCAGGCGATAATATCTGAAAAAGCAAGGCAGTTGCATGATGATCTCGTCAAGAAAATGCCTGCAACGAGTGCTGAAGTGAATGAATTTAAAGCCAGCAAAGGCTGGTTTGACAGATTTAACCCTTTGACTGTCGGAGGCCCCTCTCTGAAACTGTCATTCTATATCGGGAAATATTCGAAAAAAAAAATTATTTTTTCTTATCAAAATGTTAAGATTATTTTTCTGATTGTTTAAATCCCCCAAAAAAAACTTTGCAATCAGTATTTACCAAGATATAGAGGCGTAAAGTTGGCAAAAAATGAGCCGCGAATGCCGCTCACCTGGTAAACTTTGGTTTACTTCCTTTCGTAGGTTTCTTGTTTTTTTCACTATTTTATTTTTTTACATAACTTATGTGGCCTGTGAGACCAAAGTAAGGTGCAATGTATATATATACACTCGTTGTATGCAACACAATAATTGCACAAACATTAGTATCATTATATTGTTTACAAAACTTGTTTACACCAACCAACAATAAAAAAAATTTTTTATTACTATTGTTCTATAATATATATACACATATATAATGACTAGACACTTTCCATCAACTGCAATTAGCACTTCAAAGCTCCAAGCTGTGTGTGTGTGTGTGTGTGTGTGTGTGTGTGTGTGTGTGTGTGTGTGTGTTAGTTACCATTTTGTCCTAGGCACATGTCAATTAGACACTAGGCCTGTTGTATGTATGTGTGTGTGTGTGTGTGTGTGTGTAAGGAAACACTTCGAAATGTTTCTGCCCCACCGGGAATTGAACCCGGCCCCTCCGTGCGTGAAGAGAGAGAGAGTGAGTGAGTGAGTGTGTGAGAGAGAGAGAGAGAGAGAGAGAGAGAGAGAGAGAGAGAGAGAGAGTGAGTGTGAGTGTGAGTGTGTGTGTGTGTGTGTGTGTGTGTGTGTGTGTGTGTGTGTGTGTGTGTGTGTGTGTGTGTGTGTGTGTGTACTCACCTAATTGTGGTTGCAGGGGTCGAGACTCAGCTCCTGGCCCCGCCTCTTCGCTGTCTGCTACTGGGTCTCTGCTCTCCCTGCTCCATGAGCTTTATCATACCTTGTCTTAAAACTATGTATGGTTCCTGCATCCACTATATCTTTCTCTAGTCCATTCCACTTCCTGACTACTCTGTGGCTGAAGAAATGTTTCCTGATATCCCTTTGACTCATCTGAGTCTTCAGCTTCCAGTTGTGTCCCCTTGTTTCTGTGTTCCCTCTCTGAAACAACCTGTCACTATCTACCTTGTCAATTCCCCGCAGTATTTTGTATGTCGTTATCATGTCTCCTCTGACCCTTCTTTCCTCCAGTGTTGTTTGTCCTATTTCCCTCAACCTTTCTTCATAAGACAGACCCCTGAGTTGTGGAACTAACCTTGTCGCAAACCTTTGCACTTTCTCCAGTTTCCTTACGTGCTTGACCAGGTGTGGGTTCCAGACTGGTGCTGCATATTCTAGTATGGGCCTGACGTACACGGTATACAGTGTCTTGAACGATTCCTTGTTAAGGTAACGGAACGCTAATCTAAGGTTTGCCAGACGCCCATATGCTGCCGCAGTTATCTGGTTGATGTGTGCCTCCGGAGACGTGCTTGGTGTTATACTCACTCCAAGGTCTTTCTCCTTTGCCGAGGTTTGTAGCCTTTGTCCGCCCAGCTTGTACTCTGTCAGCGGTCTTCTTTGCCCTTCTCCGATCCTCATGACTTTGCATTTGGAGGGATTGAATTCGAGAAGCCATCTGCTAGACCAGATGTCGAGCTTGTCCAGGTCTGTTTGCAGCCCTGCCTGGTCCTCTTCCGATGTGATTCTCCTCATTATTTTCACATCATCCGCGAATAGAGACACTTCTGAGTCTATCCCGTCCGTCATGTCATTTACATATACCAGGAATAACACTGGTCCTAGGACTGACCCCTGTGGTACACCGCTCGTCACAGGCGCCCACTGTGATACCTCACCACGCACCATGACCCGTTGTTGCCTCCCTTTGAGGTATTCCCTGATCCATTCCAGTGCCCTTCCTGTTATACCTGCTTGTTCTTCCAGCTTCTTTACTAATCTCATGTGAGGAACTGTGTCGAAGGCCTTCCTGCAGTCCAGGAAAATGCAATCAACCCACCCTTCTCTCTCCTGCCTTACCTCTGTTACTTTATCATAGAACTCTAGGAGGTTTGTTACACAGGATTTGCCTTCCCGGAATCCGTGCTGTCTGGTGTTTATTATACTGTTCCGCTCAAGGTGTTCCACCATTCTTTTCCTGATGATTTTCTCCAGGACTTTGCACACTATACATGTAAGTGACACCGGTCTATAGTTTAGTGCCTCTTTTCTGTCTCCTTTTTTAAAAATGGGGACTACGTTGGCCTTCTTCCATACCTCAGGTAGCTGCCCAGTTTCAAGGGATGTGTTGAATATTATGGTAAGTGGCACACTCAGTACCTCAGCTCCTTCCCGAAGAACCCACGGGGAGATATTGTCCGGACCCATCGCCTTTGAGGTATCGAGGTCACTGAGTAACTGCTTCACTTCCTCCTCAGTTGTGTGTATGCCCTCTAGCACTTGGTACATCCCTTGTTGGTGACGAACCATGTCCTGCCTACCCAGCTGCCTTCCTTCCTCCATTGTGAATACTTCCTTAAACCTCAAGTTGAGCTCCTCACATACCTCTTGATCATTACTTGTGAGATCCCCATCTTCTCTCCTCAGCCTTATCACCTGGTCCTTGACTGTTTTCTTCCTTCTGATGTGACTGAACATCAGTTTCGGGTCGGACTTAACTTTCGATGCTATGTCGTTTTCGTACTGTTTCTGGGCCTCCCTCCGTACTTGTGCATACTCGTTTCTAGCTCTTCTACTAATCTCTTTGTTTACTTGGGTTCTTTGCCTTCTGTACCGTTTCCATTCTCTGATACTCTGAGTCTTTGCCTCCCTGCACCTTTGGGTAAACCAGGGGCTCTTTCTGGCCTTCCCATTTAAACCTTTGCCTCTGGGTATAAACCGTTCCTCTGCACTCCTTGCACTTTGCACAGGGTGTGTGTGTGTGTGTGTGGGGGGGGGGGAGAGACATCTAAATTTGCTGAGTCAGGGTAAGGCAGCTGTCAAAATGACATATTATACCATTACTCACCACCCCACACTGCCTGTCTACCTGTCAACACAAAAGGGGACCCCTGTCTTCTTCTCCACAACCTCCTTCCTTTCCTTCATACCTACCTTCCTAGCTTCCTTTTTTCCTTCATTCCTTCCTTTCTTTCTGCCTTCCTTTCTTACATATTTCCTTCCTTCCTTCCTCTCATCTCTTCCTTCCTGCCTTCTTTCCTTTCTTCCTTCATTCCTTCCTTTATTTCTTCCTTCCTTTCTTACTTCTTTTGTTCCTTCCTTCCTCTCTCTCTCTCTTTCTTACTTCCTTCCTTCTTCCTTTCCTCCTTCCTTACTACTTTCCTTCCTTCCTCTCATCTCTTCTTTCCTTCCTTCCTTCCTCTCATCTCTTCTTTCCTTCATTCCTTCCTCACATCTCTTCCTTCCTTACTTTCTTTCTTTCTTCCTTCCTTCCTTCCTTCTGGTATCTTGGGCATTGCTTTCAGTCACAAACTCTTCAAAACCATGAAATTTATCTTCAAGACACTTCCATCTGTATTAGAACTATCATTGAGGAAGAGAAATGTCCCAGATGCGCCAAGGAGTCAGATAATTCTTACCGCTAGGCATGCTGAACAAGGACTACTGAAATGGTGTTTCCACAATGCACCAGTGGCTGCCCGATTTTTTTTATACTGCGCACACTGACCACACAGACCCATTCTCTCACATGTGGGCCTACCAGCTTTCTCCTGCTTGAGTTGAGGCCGCTAGAATTTAGGAGTATAAATACGTCCGAAACATTGGCTCGCAAGACGTATATATACGTCCGAAACAGTCAAAGGGTTAAGAAGCGTAGTGGCATACATAGTGTGATAAGGCATGGTGAGGCAGCCAGTTCTGACAAAAGTGCGGCTGAAAATTATGTGAATGAATTCAAGGGGTACATAGAGGCTGAACAATTCAGACACCAACAAGTGTTCAATTGTGATGAAACAGGCCTGTTTTGGAAGAAAATGCCAAACAGGACCTTCATTACACAGGAGGAAAAGGCACTGCCAGGACACAAGCCTATGAAAGACAGGCTAACTCTCATGTGTGCTAATGCTAGCGGGGATTTTAAAGTGAAGCCTTTAGTGGTGTATCACTCTGAAAATCCCCGAGCGTTTAAGAGATGCAGTGTCGCCAAGCCTAATTTGTGTGTGATGTGGAAGTCTAACAATAAGTGTTTGGCCTCAGTGTGAAGAAATATCTTGAGGAAAATTGTTATGGGGTATTATGGACTTGTTATGGGGGCTATTTTAACCTAGCATGTATTGTTGTAATTAAATAACATGAATACCTAATTATATTGAATTAATCAGAAGTACTGCTTTGGGGAGTTTAAAAGGCTTGGCCATCTTTTAAAACTTAAGCTGGATTAAACTGATTTTCTCAATATAATAGGTTATATAAATAATGCACACATTTTTATAAGTAATAGTTATAAGTTGCATGTCTCATTGTAATAACATAAGATATATTGAGAGTACATGTGGAGATGTGCAAAGTGATGTGTTTTTGTTTGAGGGGGAGGAGATTAGAGAGACTGCTGTTTCCCACAATCCTCTCCTGGAATATGGCTGATGCAGTGAGCTGGTATTGTATTTAGCTGATCTTAACCTTGTGTTTCTGGGCAGAATGAGTGTCCAAGAAGTACAGTGGACCCCCGAGTTTCGTAAACCCCGGAAATCGTACATTTATGTAAGTATAATATTGTAAGTGCTTGTGGAAAAGTATTTTTGGGGGTCTGAAATAGACTAACCTACGTGACATTTTTCCTTAAGGGGTAAATTCGTTCAGTAATGGCACTTGAGCAGACTTCAGGAGTGAAGTTTTTACGAAACTCGGGGGTCCACTGTAATGGAGGGTTGTAGATCGATGCTACCATGATATTCCGTGATCTTCAGTGTATCAAGACACTGGAGGGTTAAAGAATGCTAAGAGAAAGAGAGTTAAAGGTGGCAGCTGAGCCATGTGCTTTTGGTGAGGCTAGTTATATGTTTAGAAGTAGAGACCTGTACATTATATGTATATACAGTAGAACGTCATTTAGCACGAGATTATGTTGCACGTTACCGGTATTGCACGATTTAAGATTTGCGACACATTATCATCTTACACGACGTAAAGATGATATTACACGGTTCGGCAGGAGGGGAAAAATTTTGAGTGCATGGTTATTTACTGCCTAAGAATCCTCATGCTTTGAGGAAAAGGGAATTTGTTGTTTTTCCTTCCTGCAAACTAAGTTTATTCAGATACACGGGGCCAGGAGCTGAGTCTCGACCCCTCCAACCACAATTAGGTGAGTACAGTTACATACATTATCATACATAGCAGCATATGTGTAGAGAACCTAGGATAACCCAAGTCAGTCAATGGAAATACTGTCACTCTGACTTTTTTGGGTTATCCTAGGTTCTCTACACATATGCTGCTATGTATGATAATCTTCGTAACTGTATCTGCGTATACCTGAATAAACTTACTTACAGTTTGTGGGAAGGAAAAACAAATAACCATTCTCACAAGCAGTCTTGTTACTACTACTGTTGTGGTTCAGCAGACACCACCCGCGTTACCCAGCCACCACAGACCCCACCATCCCAGCATTCGTACGTATTTCATACGCGTCAAGAAGTCCTGGCTACAAGCCAGCTGTGTTTGTGAAGAATAAAATAAGAGTGAATTGTGTTTTGATCTTGAATTAACGAAGAAAACAAAGATATTAGACAAGACATAACCTGTGGCCGTAATGAAGTGTTACTTTGTACACATAAAAAGATGTAAACATAAGTTTGTGTGACTGACTGACTGACTGACTTGACTGACTGACTGACTTGACTGACTGAATGACTGACTAAATTGACAGACTGAATGACTTGACTGACTGACTGACTGACTGACTGAATGACTTACTGAATGACTTGACTGACTTACTGAATGACTTGACTGACTTACTGAATGACTTGACTGACTTACTGAATGACTTGACTGACTTACTGAATGACTTGACTGACTTACTGAATGACTTGACTGACTTACTGAATGGCTTGACTGACTTACTGAATGGCTTGACTGACTTACTGAATGGCTTGACTGACTTACTGAATGGCTTGACTGACTTACTGAATGGCTTGACTGACTTACTGAATGGCTTGACTGACTTACTGAATGGCTTGACTGACTTACTGAATGGCTTGACTGACTTAAAGTTAGACACTCAGTTCAACCATCGACTTCAGTTCAAGAACTTCTACTATCCACCTCAGCCCAGTAGGGCCACAGCATTACTCTCCACTCTCTTCACAATCATCCACAAACACCAGCACCCACAATTTAAGGTAAATACTATTATTTCTTTTAGGTAGTAGGTTGGTAAACAGCAACCGCCCAAGAAGGTACTACCGTCCTGCCAAGTGAGTGTAAAACGAAAGCCTGTAATTGTTTTACATGATGGTAGGATTGCTGGTGTCTTTTTTCTGTTTCATAAACATGCAAGATTTCAGGTACATCTTGCTACTTCTACTTACACTTAGGTCACACTACACATTCATGTACAAGCATATATATACACACCCCTCTGGGTTTTCTTCTATTTTCTTACTAGTTCTTGTTCTTATTTCCTCTTATCTCCATGGGGAAGTGGAACAGAATTCTTCCTCCGTAAGCCATGCGTGTCGTAGGAGGCGATTAAAATGCCGGGAGCAAGGGGCTAGTAACCCCTTCTTCTGTGTTTATTACTAAATGTAAAAGGAGAAACTTTCGTTTTTCCTTTTGGGCCACCCCGCCTTGGTGGGAAATGGCCGACGTGTTGAAAGAAGAAGACTATTATTTCTATTACATTTGTAGTCTTAAGCAGTAAAAACAATATAATACATCACGATAATGAACTACAATTACATATTCACTTTTTATTTTTGTAAGATCTGTTGGTCTAAAAAAAACTTGTTTGGCTTTTTGGGGACTCTCAGGAACGTAACCCTATTTTTCCCATTAGTTCTTTTAATTATTTATCACAAAATTATCTAACACGACTTTTTCAGGAACGTACCTATCGTGCTAAATGACGTTCTACTGTAAATACCTCTTAATATAGCTCTATTTTTATAATGTTGGTTTAAATAACCTTTTGAGAGGAATGTAAGAGGACCAATAAGTTTTCAGATGCAGCAGCTAAGCATGAGTAAGTATCATTTTAGCCTATAAATATCCTCCTTTTACCCTAAGACCTTTTAAGTAAATACCCTATGCTAGTACATGTAGAACCTTGATGATAAATAGGGGAAAATAACATAACAAAAATAATTTGCCACTTAAGTGCATCCTGATAATGGACAATGCTCCTTGTCATCCTCCAGACTTGGAAGAGCAAATTGTGCAGGACTTTAAGTTCATCAAAGTGAAGTTCTTGCCCCCTAATACCACTCCTCTCCTCCAGCCCATGGACCAGCAGGTCATTTCAAACTTTAAAAACTCTACACCAAAGCAATGTTTGAAAAGTGCTTTCAAGTGACCACAGACATTAATTTGACCCTAAAAGAGTTTTGGAAAAATCATTTCAATATCCTGCATTGTGTAAACCTTATAGGTAAGGCTTGAGAGGGAGTGACTACCAGGACTTTGAACTCTGCCTGGAGAAAATTGTGGCCAGACTGTGTCCCAGAGAGGGATTTTGAAGGTTTTGGGGATGAGCCTCAGAACCCTGAGCCTGTTGTGGAAGAAATTGTGGCACTGGGCAAGTCCATGGGGTTGGATGTTAGTACCGAGGATGTGGAAGAGTTGGTGGAGGAGGACAATGAAGAGATAACCACTGAAGATCTGCAAGAGCTTCAACAGCAACAACAGACCACAGTTCAGGAAAATGGTTCAGAGGAGGAGGAGGAACAGAGATGGAGGAAGTTGCCTTCTTCAAGGATTAGGGAGATCTGTGCCAAATGGACTGATGTGCAAGGCTTTATGGATGAATATCACCATAACAAAGCTGTTGCAGGCCGTGCTGGCAATCTGTACAATGACAATGTGGTGTCCCATTTCAGGGATGTTTTAAAGAATTGCCAGACACAGAGCTCCCTGGACAGATTTTTTGTTAGAGAGGGGTCCAGTGACTCTCAACCTGGTCCTAGTGGCATTAAAAGAAAAAGGCCAGTAACCCCAGAAAAGAACTTGGTACCTGCAGTGTTAATGGAAGGGGATTTCCCTTCCAAACACTAGCAACTCCTCCATCCTCTTCCCTCCTCCTGCCTTCCACACATCAACAACTCTTCAATAAAGGTAAGTGACATGTTATTGTACTAGTTAATGTTTATTTCTCATTGTTTTCTGTGTAATTTAATGTACAGTGGACCCCCACCTAACGAGCAAAATTCATTCCAGAAGCCTGCTCAAGTGCCATTACCGAACGAATTTACTTCCTTAAGAAATAATGTCACGTAGGTTAGTCTATTTCAGACCCCCAAAAATACACTTCCACAAGCACTTACAATATTATACTTACATAATTGTACGATTTCCGGGGTGTTCGTTAGGCGGGGGTCCACTGTATATTTAATGTACAAAAATATTTTATTTTATGTAATAATATTGGTAGAATTACCGACAATATGTTAAGTAAAAGGACACAAATGCAACTAATGTCACATTAGTTGCATTTGTGTCCTTTTACTTAACATATTTTATTTTAATACTTTTGGGTGTCTGAAACGGATTAATTTTATTTCCATTATTTCTTATGGGGAAAATAGATTCGGAGTTTGTGATATTTGGTGTTCGCCGGGCCCTCTGGAATGGATTAATCACGAACTCCGGGGGTTCACTGTAGTTAATCTTAAAAAAAATATTTTTTGTTGATATTTTTGTCTGGAACAGATTAATTGTATTTACATCAATTCTTATAGGAAATATTATTTCGCTTTTAGGCCGAGCTTCTGGAATGGATTACGGCCAATAAGCGAGGGTCCACTGTACATATAGTATAACCAGTTAGCCGGACTCGAGTCGTGGAGGTGGGAAGTACACTCTCAAGGCGGGGTTTAGGATATTTGCTGTTTCAAGGGACATCTGTCGTTTCTGCCCACTTCTGGCAAGACAGTGATAATGTAAATGAGGATGAAAATGTTACTTTTTTGGGTCACTCTGCCTCAGTGGGAGACAGCCAGTGTTAAAAAATATATAAAGTACAGTGGTCCCTCGGTTTTCGTGCATCTCCAAACTCGAACATTTATGTAAGTGTATTTTCGTAAGTGCTGTTGCAAGTGTATTTTTGGGGGTCTGAAATAGACTAACCTATGTGACATTATTTCTTAAGGAAGTGAATTCGTTCAGTAATGGCACTTGAGCAGCATTCTGGAACGAATTTTTGGCGAAAACCGAGGGACCACTGTATTAACTAATATCCTAAGAAGTGTGTCCACTGCTTGTGTGACACTGAACTATGTTTAAACCAGCCAGTTAAAACCCAAGTGATATTTACTGATGCAGTGGACCCCCGGTTTTCATAATTAATCCGTTCCAGAGAGAGTGTCTAAAACCGAATATTACGATTTCCTAATCCATTTTCCCCATAAAAAATAATGGAAATCCAATTAATCCATTTCAGACACCCAAAAGTATTAAAATAAAATATTTTTGTACATGAAATATACAGTTAATTACACAGAAAACAATGGGACATGAAGAATAAAAAAATAATAACATGACACTTAACTTTACTGAAGAGTTGTTGATGTGTGGAAGATGGGAGGAGGGGAGAGGATGGAAGAGTTGCTGTTGTTTGGAAGGGGAATCCCTTTCTATAAAGACTTCAGGTACCAAGTCCTTTTCCAGGGTTACTTCCCTTCTTTGTTTTTTAATGCCACTAGGACAGCTTGAGAGTCACTGGACCCCTGTCGCTCAAAAAAGTGTTCCAGAGAGTTCTGTTTCTAGTGTATGTTTGGAATTGTGCCAGCAGCAGGGGTGTGTGTTTGGGAATCCTTCAATATAACACTAATATCAACTCTACAGCTTATTTATCTATCACAATTCATCTAATATGACATAATAAACAATATTAAGTTAATAACATAGAAACATGACATATACTCTAGAATGAATAAAATATGTCATTCCGTAGGTCACGAGTACTGTTGTGTTGTGGTTGGGTGTATAAGGGCCACTGTGGTAGTGGTGGTGAATGGCAGCAGCAGAGACGGCGGAGTTGTCAGTCGCCCTATATACCTCAAACAACAATGGAGGAGTTAAGTTTCGTGTCGTCATTTTTCTATCGATTAATGGCTTAACTTACTTGCTACACTGTTAATTCTACACTTTATCGCTGGCTGGCAATATAGCCTTTATCGACTCCTGCTGCTTTAGTATCGTAACATAGTGTAGAATCACTGAAGCACTTAAGAAGGCACATTCTCCCCTCTCAGCCCTTTACCAAAGGGATGGCACTAAGAGCTTTCTTTGGGCCCATAGTGGCTTATTTAGAAGTTGCAAGCACTAAAAAGAATGGAATATTACGAAATGTATCGTATGAACGCGTTGGGTGACGGTCACTTGCTGATAAACAATGCCAGACTGACTGTGAATGGTGTGTGGTTCTGCTCGGGCCGCTCATACGCGTGTGGGACGAATGATTATTACCGAGCTAAATGACGATCACCAAGCCAATATTTTGACGGAAAAACGTTACAATTAACGAATATTACGAACTCTGATGACTACGAAAACCGGGGGTCCACTGTATTTGCAATATTTATTTTACAAATCCATGACAAAAGATCAACTACATCATGTGATCACAACACAACCAAGCCAGTGCCTGCAGTCTCTTATAACACTGGCAAAACTGTATTTGTTGATACACCACCTACAGTTGAAACCTTGCATATTATATCAATCAATAAATCAATCAACTTTATTTCTGATAATATTACAAAGTGGGGTTTACATATTATGTTATTAATACATTTTATGAATTATTTATTACAAGGCCAATAATATACCTAGGTATGCCTAGGCATTTCAGGCAGTCTTATACTAGATCTTAATCTATAGTGACACAATGATTATACTGGTATTAAGGTTAGGTAATTGTAGTGATTAACTAGGTTTACAAAATTGAGGTAGTATAAAAATTTAAGAATTTAACAATTAGTTTATATATTAATGGAAATGGTGACGTGTTGGCATGATACAGTTTCTATACTGGAGTGTCTTAGGCAAACTTATGACTAGCTTAAGAATTATGAAGCAATAGTTGTATTAGAATCTTGGTTACAGTCATGTGCAAATTAAGGGGGAATCACAGATATCAATAAGTGTAATTTTGTTGTGGATATGTGCAAGATAAAGTAGTTTTCATGTGGTTAGCTACCAGTAAGTGAGATAAGATGTTTTTTAACGGTGCTTTTGAAAATGGAGGTTGTGTCTGCAGTTCTAGAGTTTTCAGGCAGGGAGTTCCAGATTTTAGGCCCTTTTATGTACATTGAATTTTTGTATAGATTTAGTCGGACACGGGGAATGTCAAAGAGGTGTTTGTGTCTGGTATTATGTCATCCAAATTTACATGTAAATTAGACACAGTATGTAGTACAGTGGTCCCTCAGTTTTTGTGCATCTCCAAACACGAACATTTATGTAAGTGTATTTTCGTAAGTGCTGTTGCAAGTGTATTTTTGGGGGTCTGAAATAGACTAACCTACGTGACATTATTTCTTAAGGAAGTAAATTCGTTCGGTAATGGCACTTGAGCAGCAGTCTGGAATGAATTTTTGGCGAAAACCGAGGGACCACTGTAATGGCATATTGTTATGGCATTACTGTGCCTTATTTACACACTGTCAGTAATCACATCATTGCATCACCATACACACATAACTGCTTTAAGTACCATGGGACTATTTTTTAACACATCATCCATTTCCCACTGAGGCAGGATGACCCAAAAAAGAAGAAACACTTTCATCATCACTCACTCCATCATTGTCTTGACAGAGCCATGCAGACACTACAGTTCAAAAACTGCAACCTATCTCCACCCCTCCTTCAAAATGCAAATTCTTTATTTCCCACCTCTAGGACTCAAGTCCGGCTAACCATTTTCCCTGAATCCTTTCATAAACGTTACTTTGCTCACACTCCAACAGCACATCAAGTCATAAAAACCATTTGCCACCTACTGAAATATGCATGGAAGATGATTACAGTGGATCTAAACCATTTTCTCTGGAAGATGAGCTCATTTGCACGAAATATGATCCAGACATACAGTGGACCCCTGGTTTTCGTCCGGTGCGGAAATCGTACAATTCGGATTTCGAGCACCTTTTCGGCGAAATTTTCCCCCGGGTTATGTATATCTGCTCGGAAATCGTCCATATCAGATGCATCCACCCACCTGGGACGCTGCTTCTCATACATACCAGACTCAGTCTGCCTCTATCTCTCGTTGAGTTAGCAATACTCCACGTGTTCATCCATTGTTTTTTGTGCTTGTTTATTGATTACGACTGTGAGATAAGCCACCATGGGGCCAAAGAAAGGATTTTGAAGGGTTTGAGGCTGACCCTGGCGATCCTTCGCCTATTGTGGAATCTACTGTATCTTTGGGGAAGTCCATGGGGTTGGATGTGAGTGGCAAGGATGTGGAAGAGTTGGTGGAGGACCACAGGGAAGAACTAACCAATGAAGAGCTGCAAGACCTTCAACAGGAGCAGCAACAGATCGCAGCTGAGGAAATTGCTTCAGAGGAGGAGGAAGAGAAGGGAGAATGTGTCTTCTTCAGTGATTAAGGACATGTGTGCAAAGTGGAATGAGTGCAAAGTTTTGTGGAGAATTATCACCCTAACAAAACTGTTGCAAGCCGTGTCTGCAACATGTTCAATGACAATGCCTTGTCCCATTTTAGGCAAATCTTAAAGAGACGCCAGAAACAGAGCTCTCTGGACAGATTTTTTGTGCGACAGGTACAGTGACTCTCAAGCTGGTCCTAGTGCCAGTAAAAGACAAAGAAGGGAAGTAACCCCAGATAGGGACTTAATACTTGAAGTCCTTATGGAAGGGGATTTCCCTTCCAAACAATACCTCAACCCCCTCTCCCCTCCTCGCCTTCTTCCATACGCCAACAAGAGTCTTCAATAAAGGTATGTAATGTTCATTTATCATTAAAATTAGTCATTTATATTTATTTCTCATTGTTTTCTGTATGTAAAACTATAATTATTTTCTATATAATGTATTTTTTGTTAATATTTTTGGGTGTCTGAAACGGATTAATTGGATTTACATTATTTCTTATGGGAAATATTACTTCAGTTTTCGTCCATTTCTGATTTCAGCCGACCTTCTGGAACAGATTAAGGATGAAAACGGGGTATTACTGTATATCCTAACGGCAAAGGAAACGATGGAAATAAGAGATACAGAAAGGCACGCGCGCTCGCTCGCTCTCTCTCTCTCTCTCTCCCCATTCGCTTCTAACACACACATGCTTACTGGAAGTCTAAGCCCCTTGCGCATAAAACCTCATTTACCCCCTTCCCTCCAACCTTCCCTAGGATGACCCCTACCCTGCCTTCCTTCCACTACAGATATACAATGGTACCCCGGTTTACGTAATTAATTCGTTCCAGAATGCTGTTCAAGTGCCGTTACCAAACGAATTTGTTCCCATAAGGAATAATGTAAATTAGATTAGTCCTTTTAGACCCCCAAAAATACACTTACAAAAGCACTTACAAAAATACACTTACATAATTGTTCGAGTTTGGAGCAGTACGTAAACCAGGGGTCCACTGTATATACCCTGGCTTGTGGTATTTTATTCTACTGCAAGGGCTTGATCATTTCCTAGGATATCAACATGACCAATTCAATACAGAGCTTAATAACTGAAGACAGTAGAAGATGAGGTAATCAAGGTAATCAGTCCCTCAACCTTGA
Source organism: Cherax destructor (assembly GCA_009830355.1). NCBI lineage: Eukaryota > Metazoa > Arthropoda > Malacostraca > Decapoda > Parastacidae > Cherax > Cherax destructor. The sequence goes on along the minus strand of WNWK01008435.1, from coordinate 47,726 downwards.
AGAACACAATGCCTGTTTTGTTTTGTTTTTGTTTATTACAAATCATATAGTACCTTTTCTGAACTTAGGAAGCAAAATTTGTAGATCATTATTATTTTATTGGCCAATTTGATGCATGTTTAAATGCTTTTAAAATAAGACAGCAGAAAGTTCTGCAATGACTGCCAGTCGGCCTAAGTACATGAAAGACGCACAAGAATAAGTTAAGGGGCTACAGTAAACCCTCCATATAATACTGATTGCAAACAGTGGCCAATAATGACTATTGTGGTGGACAGAGCAGAGATTCTTTTACAGAGATTGTAACGATAATGGACGATTCTGTAAGCACTGGACTTTGTCCACTGTTCCCAAATCGACTGACCCAGTGGATTTTTACCCTATTTTCAACAAAGTCCATTATATGGAGGGTTTACTTTCAAATTAAGCCACTAAATTTGCCACTGAAAAATACAATATTTTTATTGATAATCTTAAAACTTGATCTGCCGCTTAAAAAACCTAGCACCAAAAAACTATGAATAAGTAACAAAAAATAACAAAGCTACTTTTAAAACTTACATTGTGCTCAATACATGAAGTTAACGGAGAACTTCTGTTTATTGAATCCTTGGCCACTGATGTGCTTGAGGGACTGCGAGCCAGGCGTTTGGTAGGACTTCTATCACCATCAGAACCCTACATATAATATTGCACAACTTACTGTAAGGTAACATTATGTAAACAAGTAATTTTAAAATCAACCTTAAAATTTAATTTTACTTGAGTATTTAGAAGAGAGAGTACAAGCATATACAGTGGACCCCCGGTTTTCGTCCGGTGCGGAAATCATACAATTCGGATTTTGAGCACTTTTTTCGGCGAAATTTTCCCCCGGGTTTCATACATCAGCTCAGAAATCATCGGTACCAGACGCATGCACCTGGGCCGCTCATATGTTCGTGACTCACTCTTGGGCACATTAAATGTCTTATTTTATGTTAATATAGACATTTTTGTTAATCCATCTATGATATTTTCTTCAAAATTATATAAGAAACACATTACATTGCTTATAAAAATGCCTTTGTTACTCGTTCACTAAGAGTATCCCTCTAGTTTTAACGCCATAGTTATAATACTAATACAGTGGACCCCCGAGTAACGAACACCCCGGAAATCGTACAATTATGTAAGTATAATATTGTAAGTGCTTGTGGAAGTGTATTTTTGGGGGTCTGAAATAGACTTAACCTACGTGACATTATTCCTTAAGGGAATAAATTCGTTCGGTAATGGCACTTGAGCAGGCTTCTGGAATGAAGTTTTTACGTTACTCGGGGTCCACTATACATAATAATAATCACTCTTGGGCACATTAAATGTCTTATTTTATGTTAATATATGTAGACATTTTCATTAATCCATCTATGATATTTTCTTCAAAATTATGTAAGAAACACGTTACATAGCATATAAACATGCAATGTTTATATGCTATCGAAGGGTGAGTTGGTGGAGGGAAAACATTACGTTTTCTCTGGTCCAGCGTTAGTGAAAATTGTATGAATCTGCGTCTGGCCCAGTCACAGCCCTTAATACATAACGCTTTTGTTTACAATTCTCGGCATGAATTATTCATTACTTCTCCCTTTGTTTATGATGGCATCTAAAGGTAGTTGTTAAAAACGATTAAACACAGTGAACATGGTACAGTGGAACCCCGAGTTTTGAACGCATCGAGTATTGAATGCTTTTTTCGAATCAATTTTGTCCCAAGTATCGAATGCCTGCCCCGCGCCTGCGCACCTCCCTGTGCAGGCGTCATGAGTCAGTCTGGCTTTGTTTATCCTCAGAGTGAACATTACCCTGTGTGCTCATCCAAACAATTCACAATTAATTTAATGTGTTTGGTGCTTGTTCATTAAGTGCAACTATGAAATAAGCTACCATGGGCCCAAAGAAACTTCCTAGTGGCACCCCTGTGGTAAAGAAAGTGAGAAACAGTATAGAAGTGAAGAAGGAAATTATACAAAAATATGAGTGGTGTGCGACTTGTGGAGCTTGCCAGGATGTGGCAAAAGCAAATCAACAATCGCTTCTATGAGTACAGGCAGTGGTAGAGGCAGTGGTTGAAGCAGTGGTTGAGGCAGTGGTAGAGGCAGTGGTTGAGGCAGTGGAAGAGGCAGTGGTAGAGGCAGTGGTTGAAGCAGTGGTAGAGGCAGTGGTAGAGGCAATGGTTGAGGCAGTGGTTGAGGCAGTGGTAGAGGCAGTGGTAGAGGCAGTGGTAGAGGCAGTGGTAGAGGCAGTGGTAGAGGCAGTGGTTGAGGCAGTGGTAGAGGCAATGGTTGAGGCAGTGGTTGAGGCAGTGGTTGAGGCAGTGGTAGAGGCAGTGGTAGAGGCAGTGGTTGAGGCAGTGGTTGAGGCAGTGGTTTAGGCAGTGGTAGAGGCAGTGGTTGAAGCAGTGGTAGAGGCAGTGGTTGAGGCAGTGGTTGAGGCAGTGGTAGAGGCAGTGGTTGATGCAGTCTTAATGTAGAGTGAGAGGTGAGTAAACAAGAGTTTTGTAAACAAACCAGTTGTTGTTGTTGTTACCAGCCTGGACACGAATTGATTATGTTCACTCCGTGAAGCCAACTGGAAAAACATCTCATATTTATGTTAATTTATATGTTTATATGTTATGCAGCGTGTTTATTATTTAATTTTGAAAAAATATCATAAATGGATTAAGCAAAATGTCTATACAGTGGACCCCCAAGTTTCGTAAACCCCAGAAATCGTACAATTATGTAAGTATAATATTGTCAGTGCTTATGGAAGTGTATTTTTGGGGGTCTGAAATAGACTAATCTACGTGACATTTTTCCTTAAGGGAGTAAATTCGTTCGGTAATGGCGCTTGAGCAGACTTCAAGAGTGAAGTTTTTACGAAACTCGGGGGTCCACTGTACTAACGTTTTATACGCCTCAGAGTGATTATTATTGTGTTATTATTATCATTATTAATGCACCTCAGTGATTATTATTGTGTTATTATGTTTTTTTTTTTCAACAAGTCGGCCGTCTCCCACCGAGGCAGGGTGACCCAAAAAGAAAGAAAATCCCCAAAAAGAAAATACTTTCATCATCATTCAACACTTTCACCACACTCATACATAATCACTGTCTTTGTAGAGGAGCTCAGATACGACAGCTGAGAATAGTCCCTCCCAGCTGTCACTATCCCAGACCCGTCCTTTAACCCTTTGACTGTCGCAACCCTCAATCCTGAGTGCCATTCTGTTGTCGCAAAATATTCGAAAAAAAAAAATTATTTTTTCTTATCAAAATGTTAAGATTATTTTTCTGATTGTTTTTATCCTAAAAACAGATTTTTGCCATCAATACTTACCGAGATATGGAGGTGTAAAGTTGGCAGAAAATGAGCCGCGTATGGCAACAGCGGCGACTGCCGCTCACTCAGTAAACATTTGTTTACTTCCATTCGTAGATTTCTTGTTTTTTTCACTATTTTCTTTTTTTACGTAACTTATGTGGCCTGTGAGACCAAGGTAAGGTGCAATGTATATATATACATTCGTTGTATGCAACACAATAATAGCATAAACATTAGTATCTTTATATTGTTTACAAAACTTGTTTACACAAATGAACAATACAAAAAAATCTTTATTACTATTGTTCTATAATATATATACAAATGTGCAGTCACTGGACATGTTCATAGACATTCTGCAGCTTGTGGAACTCTTTGAAACATGGTTCCATGCACAGTGGTGTTTTACATTCCTCACACATAAAACGAGTGTGTCTGCATTTTTGTGGGCGTATTTTTGTATATACACAGACAAAACATCTCTTCTGAGCAGTTTCCTTCAAAGTAGTAGCAGTTGTGTTAGGTAGTTATCCTAGGTTGATGGTCGTCTGGGTCGTCCTTCCTTCCTTCCTTCCTTCCTTCCTACATTCCTTCCTACATACCTACCTTCCTTCCTACCTACCTACCTACCTACCTACCTACCTACCTACCTACCTACCTACCTACCTACCTACCTACCTTTCTTCCTTACTACCTTTCATCTCGTCCTTCCTTTCTTCCTTCTGGTTTCTATATATACACACAGTCACTGGACACGTGCCTAGAACTGCTATAAGCTTCTGGAAGCTGGTTGTTGTGTCTGGGTCATCATTCCGACCTTCCTTCCTTTCTTCTAACCTTCCTTCCTACATTCCTTCCTTCCTTTCATCTCGTCCTTCCTTTCTTCCTTCCATCTGGTTTCTATATATACGCATATATAATCACTGGACACTTCATAGAATTGCTATTAGCTTCTGGAAGCTGGTTGTTGTTTCTGGGTCGTCATTCCTTCCTTCCTTCCTTCCTTCCTGCCTACCTTCCTTCCTGCCTGCCTTCCTTCCTTCCTGCCTTCCTTCCTACCTTCCCTCCTGCCTTCCTTCCTGCCTTCCTTCCTGCATTCCTTCCTACCTTCCTTCCTACCTTCCTTCCTACCTTCCTTCCAACCTTCCTTCCTACATGCCTTCCTACATTCCTTCCTTCCTTCCTACATTCCTTCCTTCCTTCCTACATTCCTTCCTTCCTTCCTACATTCCTTCCTTCCTACATTCCTTCCTTCCTACATTCCTTCCTTCCTTCCTACATTCCTACCTTCCTTCCTTTCATACCGTCCTTCCTTTCTTTCATCTCCTTCCTTCTGGTTTCTATATATACGCATATATAGTCACTGGACACTTCATAGAACTGACATTTAGCTTCTGGAAGCTGGTTGTTGTGAGTGTGTGGACTTGTAAATATGCTGAGTCACGGTGCGGCTGCTGTCAAAATGACATATTATACCACCACTCACCTGTCAACACCCATGGGGTCCCAAGCTCTTCTTCCCCACAGTCCTTCCTACCTACTTACGTACCTACTTACGTACCTACTTATGTACCTACTTACATACCTACTTACTTACCTACTTACTTACCTACTTGCTTACCTACTTACCTACTTGCTTACCTACTTACCTACTTGCTTACCTACTTGCTTACCTACTTACGTACCTACTTGTTTACTTGCCTACCTACATACCTGCTTGCCTCCTACTTACCTCTTCTTGCCTACCTACTTACTTACCTACCTACCTATTGCTATTGTTCTATAATATATATACACATATATAATGACTGGACACTTTCCATCAACTTCCCTTAGCGCTTGAAGTTGTGTGTGTGTGGACATATAAATTTGCTGAGTCAGGGTAAGCCAGCTGTCAAAATGACATATTATACCATTACTCACCACCCTCACTGCTGTCAACCTGTCAACACAAAAGGGGACCCATGTCTTCCCCACAACCTCCTTCTTAGCTTCCTTTCTTCCTTCATTCCTTTCTTACTTATTTCCTTCCTTCCTTCCTCTCGTCTCTTCCTTCCTTCCTTCCTCTCGTCTCTTCCTTCCTTCCTTCCTCTCATCTCTTCCTTCCTGCCTTCCTTTCTTCCTTCATTCATTCCTTCCTTTTTTTCGTCCTTCCTTTGTTACTTCTTTTGTTCCTTCCTTCCTCTCATCTCTCCTTCCTTTCTTTCTTTCTTCTTTTGTTCCTTCCTTCCTCTCATCTCTCCTTCCTTTCTTTCTTCTTTCCTTCCTTCTTTTCCTCCTTCCTTCTTTCCTTCCTTTCATCTCTTCTTTCCTTCCTTCCTTCCTTCCTTTCATCTCTTCTTTCCTTCCTTCCTTCCTCTCATCTCTTCCTTCCTTTCTTACTTTCTTTCTTTTTTCCTTCCTTCCTTCTGGTATCCTGGGCATTGCTTTCGGTCACAAACTCCTCAAAACCATGAAATTCATCTTCAAGACACTTCCATCTGTGTTAGAGCTATCATTGAGGATGAGAACAGTCCCAGATGCGCCAAGGAGTCAGATAATTCTTACCGCTAGGCATGCTGAACAAGGACTACTGAAATGGTGTTCCCACAATGCACCAGTGGCTGCCCGATTTTTTTTATACTGCGCACACTGACCACACAGACCCATTCTCTCACATGTTGGCCTACCAGCTTTCTCCTGCTTGATTTGAGGCCGCTAGAATTTAGGCGTATAGATACGTCCGAAACAGTGGCTCGTAAGACGTATATATACGACCGAAACAGTCAAAGGGTTAAAGTGCAAGCATTGTACTTCCCATTTCCAGGACTCAAGTCCAACTAAATAAATTAACTGGTTATTATTATAACTGTTATTATTATTGTTATTAATATGGCAACTTCAAGACTAATAACACACTCTTAGTGATTTTAATGTGTTCCTGCATGCCAGCACAGGTGCAAGTTGTGGAGTTTAACCCTTTACCAGGCCACGCATCAAATTTGAGACACTGCAACATTTGCAACCTATATTCTGATAATATAAGCAATTCTAAGACATATTTATTTGTGTTCATTTGTCAAGTTTATTTATTTTAGGCGCCTCTAAAATACCCTCTATGGCAGAATCATATATGAGGCACACCTGGCCTGGTAAAGGGTTAAAGCAGTTAAGTTCAGTGACAAAGTGTAGCATTAAGAGTGTAGCGATTAAGCGATAGAAAAAGGACAAAACAAAATAAACTCCTGACAGCATAAGCCGCTCTGCCTATCTTCTGCAAGGTATGTAAATGATTTACGTACACCTGTTCATTTGTACATTATGGTTTTCTTATGAAAGAAGTGATCTAATGCAGTTAGCATTACAAACTCCGTTTTCTCTTATACTAACACGTCTGAAGGAGGAAATCATGGGAAGTCGTTTTCATAGCTGGAGCAAGAATGCCCGCCACCACCGTCCTCCCCTGCCACCACATTCATAATGACATACATATTTTATTCATTCTAGAGTGTATATCAGCTTTTTGTGTTATTTATATTGTTTATTATGTCGTATTAAATGAAATGTGATAGATAAATAAGCTGTCGAGTTGATAATAGTGTCATAGTGAAGTACTATTTTGTCATGCCTCCTGACAGCAGGAACGAATTAATTGGATTTACATTATTTCTTATGGGAAATATTGCTTTGAGTTTCGAACGTTTCAACTTTAGAACTAGCTCCTGGAACGGATTAAGTTCGAAACTCGGGGTTCCACTGTATATCAATGGTAATAATATGGCTTTGGGCCGCAGAGTATGTAGCCGGTAGGTTATATCCCAGGCGGATGTAGTCCGCCTGAGCTGCAGTCCGACAGGGACTACAAATAAATACTACTCATCTCTCGCCCTACATTAAGACTACAAATATTTTAAGGTAAGTAATGAATGCACTGTATATGTATTTTACTTTTTATTGTGTTTTTTAAAGCCTAGTTCTATTACTAATTTAATATAAGTTAGTGTAAACTTGACAACCATATGCCTGTTGTGGAATCTATTGTGGCTTTGGGGAAGTCCATGGGGTTGGATGTGAGTGGCCAGGATGTGAAAGAGTTGGTGGACAACCACAGGGAAGAACTAACCACTGAAGAGCTGCAATACTATATAGTTATTCTCTATTAAAATTTATTTTTTTATTAATATTTTTGGGTGTCTGAAACGGATTAATTGGATTTACATTACGTATTTCTTATGGGAAATATTACTTCGGTTTTCGTCCATTTCGGATTTCGGCAGACCTTCTGTAACGGATTAAGGATGAAAACCGGGGGTCTACTGTATATATACCAGGCAAGTATAGAAAAGGTTCAGCATCTTATTGTATAGTACACCTCTTCAGTTTACTCAAAAGATGATTGAGCTGTAAGCTTGAAGGTATTTACTACTTAAAAAACATGAAGCTTACAAAGTGATCAGTTCCAGTTTATCTAATGTATTATAAGTCTTATTATATATCGCCTCTCAAGCAAGCCAAGATAATCCAACTTAATTCTGAACTCAAACTTCCGCAATATTTTCTTTAAAAGTTAATACATATGTACAATAGTAGCGTTCAGATTGTCAAGAACTACACAGCCTTATTCTAAAAATATTATTGACACTTTTCTCATTCTAATTCTTCCCTTAGTATTCTCACTGCTCAGATCAGTCAAGCTGTATGGCTGTGTAGGTTTGTGGTAGCTAGCAGCAAGTCTAGTTGAACAAGCAATCAACAAGCAGGGTAGAAGAACCCACAACATTGGTTACCAGTATATAGCACATATTACTAACCTCACTTGAGATGACTTCAGGATCAGATATAGTTTGATTGTTGTATAGCATTCTCTTCCTCCTGATAATTGTATTTTCCATTAATGTGCTCATAGATGAATCTAAAATAAAGATATGCTGTATTACTTCTAAGTAAATTCCCAGTTAAAAGATATAATCCAGAAATAAAAAGGACTTGTCCCAGCCTCCCTCATTACCACAAAAGATCAATCCAGTGTATTTTTTTTAACACACTGGCCGTCTCCCACCAAGGCAGAGTGACCCTAAAAAGAAATACTTTCACTTTGACTTACACTCACTGTCTTGCAAGAGGGATGCAAATACAACAGTTTAGATGTCCCTCAAAATAGAAAATATTCCAAACCCAGTACAGTGCAGGCACTGTACAGTGGTACCTTGAGTTTCAGCCATAATTCGTTCCTGAAGGCTGCTCGAGTGCCGTTACCGAACGAATTTGTTACCATAAGGAATAATGTAAATTAGATTAGTCTGTTTCAGACCCCAAAAAATACACTTAGAAAAGCACTTACAATAATACACTTACATAATTGTTCGAGTTGGGAGCTGTTCGAAACTCGAGGTACCACTGTACTTTCCATCTCCAGGACTTATATGTTCACACATGTCCAATAAAATATATATATATATATATATAGTAGGGTCCCACTTATATGGCAGGTTAGGTTCTAGGCTAGTGTCTTAAAGCAGACATCGCCGAAAAGCAGAACGCCATTTTTTTCCACTTCTAAATGCATATAAATGCCAGACAACAAGCTTACACTAACTTATATTAAGTTAGCAATAGCACTAGGCATTAAAAAACACAATAAAAAGTAAGATACACACAGAGTACACTTATTACTTACCTTAAAGTATTAACATTGGCTTAAAATAGTCTGTGAACCAATTTATGAAAAGATTAGTAGTCATCCAAGCTTTCAAATTGGATTTACGTATAATAAACAGGGAGGCTACCTTTTGCATAGTTCTTTAGGGCCCTAGGATTCTCTGAGTGATAAATTATCATAGGTTTTAACTTGCAATCCCCAGCACCATTAGCTCCTAGCAAGAGTGTTAGTTGAAGACTCAAATGAGTCAAAGAGATGTTAGGAAGTATTTCTTCAGTCATAGAGTAGTCAGGAAGTGGAATAGTCTAGCAAGTGATGTAGTGGAGACAGGAACCATACATAGCTTTAAGACAAGGTATGATAAAGATCATGGAGCAGGGAGAGAGAGGACCTAGTAGCGGTCAGTGAAAAGGCGGGGCCAGGAGCTAAGTTTTGACCCCTGCAACCACAATTAGGTGAGTACACTCTTGGGTTATCCTGGGTTCTCTACACATATACTGCTATATGTAACTGTATTTGATGGCTATCTCAGCAATCAACATATACCTTGTTAGTAAGTTTATTCAGGTATACACAAATACAGTTACATAGATTATCATACATAGCAGAATATGCGTAGAGAACCTAGGATAACCCAATAAAGTCAGTTCACTCAGTGTAATCATTTCTAACTTGGCACTTAAAGTAAGAGGCTTACGACTCCTCTTTTTATCACAACTAAGCTTAAACGCCATAGTCAATGAGAGCCAACTAGTTAACGAAAGAGTAAACGAGAGAGAGAACGAGATACGGAGTTCAGACAAGGTAAAAAAACAAACTGAACAGGTAGTGGGCGATCACTCGGTCAGGCGAAATGAATGCGATTAATACATGTCCACTTTTAGTTCATTCACATACGTTTGTAAGAGTTTGTGAAACTTTTACCTCAAAATAATTTTTTTATTATTATAATAATTACCTCACAATACAAATACTCTTACATTGTGTACAAGTTAGTACAAAATAAACAAACAGCATAATAATATATATCTCCTACAGTGTATAATATTAAGTTACTAAAAGGACCCCAATGGAAATAAGTCACTCTGATTTTTTGGGTTATCCTAGGTTCTCTACACATATGCTGCTATGAATGATAATCTATGTAAATGTATTTGTGTATACCTGAATAAACTTACTTACTTACTCCCATTCTCATGCAACACACTAGTTTTAGAGTTAATGATAGTATTACTATTATTATTATCATAATAAAAAAGAAGCGCTAAACCCACAAGGGTCGTGAATAGCTATATATAGAGTGAAGGCATATAAAAGGAATATTTTTCTACAGTTATCCCTCAGTGTTTGACTAGAGAAAACGTAATTCATCCGACACTCCTACAAAGTCGCTTGGTAAACAAGTATCATATTTGTCAATTTTTATTCTGTGGGTGTATGTATCATGTTTATATGCTATGTAACGTGTTTTTTTAAATAATTTTGAAGAAAATATCATAGATGAATTAATGAAAATGTCTATATTAACGTAAAATAAGACATTTAACCCTTTCGGGGTCAGTGTCGTACTACTACGTTTTACGAGCAGGGGTTGGTGCCGTACTAGTATGCATAAATTCTAGCGGCTTCAAATTAAGCAGGAAATGGCTGGTAGGCCTACATATGAAAGAATGGGTCTATGTTGTCAGTGTGCGCAGTATAAAAAAAATCCTGCACCACACACTGCATAATGAGAAAAAAAAACTCCGACCGTTTTTTTAGTTTAAAACAGCGACTTTGCAGTCTATTTCCGTATGGTATTTATTGATGTATTCTCATTTTCGTGGTCTCTTGTGATAGAATGGAAGATATATTACAGAAATAGAGATGATTTTGATTGGTTTGACAATGACAAGTACCTTGAAATTGAGCTCAAAGTAGCGAAAATGTTCAATTTTTGCCGATGTTCAAGAGTAAACAAATCACACCATGCGTCCAATACACATCAACTGGCGAGTCTAATATTCTTGCACAAGTGCGCTGATATTATTTATACCATTTTTACAATGATGCAGTTGTATACATAACAGTAAATCTTCTATTTTTTGTGAGAATAAAAATTCAAAATGGAAAGCAAAAGTAATGTAAGAGGGGCCTGGAGACGTGACTAATGAACAGAGAAGATGTTATTTTAGTGCCAGGAATGTCTGCCTTGTTTATTCTGGACCCTATTTTGAAATTGGCATCATTTGAAATTTGTGTGAAATTGGCCAAATTGTCATTTTCTGACCACTATTTTGGGTAGTTGAAACTGGTAAATAGGCGTTTTCTTGTACTCAACCAATAGAAGAAATGGAGTTCTAGCGAAATAGCTATGATTTTCGTGGACTGGAACATTGGAATTGGCCAAAAATAGGGCTCAAAGTGGGTGAAATCGCCGATGCGTAAACATCTTCGAGACCGATAACTTCGCAAGAGCATAATTCTGTAAGTTTTCATTCAAATTTTAAACTTTTGGTGTCGTTATGATCGGAAAAAGATTCTCTATCATTTCGTAAGAATTTTTTTTTTTTTCCCAAAAAATTTTCGACCCTGAGAACGTGTTTCCGAGAAGGCCTGTCAACCCCCAAAGGGTTAATGTGCCCAAGAGTGATTATTATTAGTATTACGTAATGTTTTCCCTCCGCCCGGCAACACCATAGCATATAATTTTGAAGAAAATATCATAGATGGATTAATGAAAATGTCTATATTAACGTAAAATAAGACATTTAATGTGCCCAAGAGTGATTATTATTAGCATTACGTAATGTTTTCCCTCCGCCCGGCAACACCATAGCATATAAACAGCATGTTTATATGCTTTGTAATGTGTTTCTTATATAATTTTGAAGAAAATATCATAGATGGATTAATGAAAATGTCTATTTTAACGTAAAATAAGACATTTAATGTGCCCAAGAGTGATTATTATTAGTACGTAATTGTACGTAATGTTTTCCCTTCGCCCGGCAACCACACCTACATAGCATATAAACAGCATGTTTATATGCTATGTAATGTGTTTCTTATATAATTTTGAAGAAAATATCATAAGATGGATTAATGAAAATGTCTATATTGACGTAAAATTGGACATTTAATGTGCCCAAGAGTGATTATTACATAATAGAGAGATGTGCTCAAGGAAAAAGTAAACAAACCAGGTGGCGCGTGCCGTATCTGAAAGACCGCTCGCCGTATACAAAAGTTTTGGTCATAATTTGAACTCGCCGTATGAACGGAAGGCCGAAAGGCGGGGCCCTACTGTATACAGTGTACCCCCAGTGTTTGTGATGCTCCAAACTCGAACAATTATGTAAGTGTATTTTTGTAAGTGCTTTTGTAAGTGTATTTTTGGGGGTCTAAAAGGACTAATCTAATTTACATTTGTCCTTATGGTAACAAATTTCTTCGGTAACGGCACTTGAACAGCATTCTGGAACGAAAAAATGACGAAAACCGGAGGTCCACTGTATATATACATACATGTATATATATTTTTTAACAAACATTGGCCATCTCCCACCAAGGCAGGGTGACCCAAAAAAGAAACACTTTCACCATCATTCACACTTTCACTGTCTTGCCAGAGGCATGCAGATACAAGTTTAGATGTCACTCTAAGCAGCATATATCTAACATTCAAAAATAATTTAAGCAATTATTTTGCATCTCAACACTTTCATGTGCTGAAGATCTATTATAACTGCTTTGTACAATCCACTTTCTATTCTTGCTACAAACACAAAAGAAAACTGTCTATAAAAAGTATTATCTGTCCAGTCACACCATCAGACACCACGTGCACACACACACACACCACGTGTGCACGAGTCACTCTATGTTGTGCTTTGTGAATTTAAGTGTTTTGTGGGCTACCCAAGGTTACTGAATGGGCCATTAAGTATGTTGGGGTCAGTGAACAATTCCTGAAGTGATTTACAAGTTGCCCTGTGTCAGATAAGTGTGGGAAGAGCCATAATTTTATAAGTGATCTTGTAAGTGATATTGGCAGCGCAAGTCACATACAGTAGGCCTAGTGTGGAATAGGCACTGTTGCCACATGTACCACTCAAGAAATAACAAAAAAGGCACAATACCGTGACTGGAACAATACACACACAACCCGCACATATAAAAGAGAGGAGCTTACGACGACGTTTCGGCCCGACTTGGACCATTTACAAAGTCACACTAACACACAGAGACAGTGGAAGGGTATTTATAGGCAGGCAGACAGGGGAGAGTACAAGAGAGTGGGGTAATGATGGAGTAAGTAGTGGAAGTAGTAGTAGTAGTGATAGTAGTAGAGGAGACAGTCATATGGGAAGGAGCACTGCAATGAGGCTAGCGGCCCGCAAGGGTGGGACGAGAGGGAAGAAAGGCGAATAAAATGAAGGACAAATACAAGGCAAAAGAAAAGAAAGAAAGGAAAACCCATAGGAGAAAAAAGGAGAAGGGGGAAGAAAAGAAAGGGGAAGGAATCAGGTTAAGTCACGGGTGTTCTGAAGTTTAGAGCATTTAACAATGTAATGAGAGAGGAAAGCATCAACAGAGGCAAAGCCAGGGCTAAGATTCATACAGGGAAAGTTGTGTATAAGGGAGGATTCAACCAGGCGGCGACTATGAAAGTTGGACGTAGTTTTAGGAGAAGTCCAATCAATAGGATGACTGTGATCTCTGACATGACAGAAAAGAGCATTATTAGTGTCGGCAAGCCTAACACTATTTTTGTGCTCCTTGAGTCTGTCAGAAAGAGATCGGCCAGTTTCTCCGAAGTACTGAAGAGGACAGGAGGAGCAAGAAATAGAGTAGACACCAGGAGAATCTGTGGAGGGAGGGGAAGTATGAACTAGATTAGTGCGAAGAGTGTTAGTCTGACGAAAGGTAAGTTTGATGTCTAAGGAACGGAGAGAGTTGCTGAGATTAGAGAGACCAGAGATGTAGGGAAGGCAGAGGACTGGAGAGTTTTCAGGAGTAGAGGGTTTAGGAGAGAAGAAAGTCCGTTTAGCACGAGAGAAAGCAGAGTCTATGAAATGGGAAGGGTAGCCTAGGCGGGAAAATGAATTATGAAGAGTGGAAATTTCTGCTTCAAGAAACTGAGGATCACAGATGCAGAGAGCACGGAGAAAGAGGGAGATAAGAACACTCTTCTTGACAGAGGAGGCATGATAAGAGAAGTAATGAATGTACATGCCACTGTGCATAGGCTTGCGGTACACGGAGAAGGCAAAACCTGTAACTGAGCGGTGGACATGAACATCAAGGAAAGGAAGCAAAGAATCAGAGTGTGACCAGTGAAAGAAGCACAATAAAGTGGAATAAATTGTATATAGCAAAGAAAGAGGTGGAAGTACTATGTCAAAACAACACAAGGACTTGGATACTCTACAGGCTGCTTGCAAGTATTCACCTATGTGTGGTTTTGGGGGAGTTCAGGTGTGTGTTCCAGGTACACCACCAGCTGTCTTGTGAATGGTCACTCTCTTAGTATGAAAAGGAATAGGCTAATAAGTACTACTCAATAAAGAGTAGTAATTGGTAATCTAAGACAGAAATCACGGCGGCAGATAAGTGTCTATTAGAACACCTATCTGGAAGAAGGATAAACATGAAGGTACAAGCTATTAACCCTTTCGGGGTTTCGGTCATACAAGTACGGCTTACGCGCTGGGGTTATCCACGTACTAGTACGCATAAATTCTAGCACCTTCAAATTAAGCGCGAAATGGCTGGTAGGCCTAGTGGTGAGAGAATGGGTCTGCGTGGTCAGTGTGCGCAGTAGGAAAAAAATCGGGGACCCAGTGGTGCATTGTGGGAAACCCATGTTAGTACGTATGTACACCCTGTTCACCATGCCTCGCGTAAGAAACTCCTCACTCCTCGGCGAATTTGAACACTTTTGTTCCCCAGTGACAGTTCTAACACCGATGGGAGTGTCAGTGATGATGAGTTTCAAGGTTTTGAGGAGGTTGTGACCGAAACTAATGATCATAATACCGGTAATATTGAGGAAAACCCAGACGACCCTCAGCCGTCCACCTCCGGTGTTGTGGCATCTTGTTCAAGCTCAATTGTTCCAGAACATAAGAGGAAACTGTTATTTACTCATATCCCAGACTCTGATGTGAGCAATGGTGATGATAGTGATAGTGAATATGAACTCCAAGCTCTTCAAAACAGTTCCAGTAGCGAGAGTGGAGCAGAATATTCTCCAGTGAAGCTTCAGTATATACGATGGTATATGCGCTCTGGTAGCGTGCCATATGCTGTTCCAAGGGAAAGGAGTACATCTCGGAGTACATCCCGTGGGCGTACAACAGGAAGTGATAGTGAAAATGAAGACGATAGTGTTGCAATTGGGATGAGAAATGTGCATGCATCTGGTAGTGGTGGTGGTGGTGGTGGTGCCAGGCGCGAGGCAACAGCAGTGGACCATGCTGGCACCGACGCCACTGAGTCAGCTCAGCGGCCATCCTCACCCACCCACCCACCAACCCCCACAACCACAACCTCCACTTCCACAACCCTCACAACCACCTGTAAATATCCAGTACCCACCAGCAGACCGCACCTGGGATTGGCAGAACGCTGACAATTTTATTCCTAATCCCCATCAGTTTGATGAAAGTCAAAGTGGAATACGCCCATCTTGTCCACTTGGGAACAATGCCACTGAACTGGAATGTTTCGAGTTATTTTTTGATGATCCCCTGATGGAAATTATTGTCAGGGAAAGCAACAGATACTACGAGTACACCATGGCAAACACAATACTTTCACCAACATCACGCCTCAACATGTGGAAAGAGGCAACTGTGGCTGACATGTACTTGTTCTTTGCCACAATAATGCCACATGTGTATAAGCACCGTGTCAAATCATACTGGTCAACAGACCGCCTGATTGCAACAACAGGTTTCAGTGATATAATATCAGTGAATCGATTTGTGCTACTGTTACGTATGCTCCACTTCTCAGACAAAACCAGGCCTGACAGAAACGACAGGTTATATAAGATTAGGAATGTGTTTCTGTATCTGAAAGAGAAATTCAATATGTATTTTTATCCCTTCAGGAAGCTTGTTATTGACGAGTCACTGATTCTGTTCAAAGGTAGACTGTTGTTCAAGCAGTATACGTATACCAAGAAAGAGGAAATGCTTTGGTATAAAGTTGTTTGTGTTTTGTGATTGCTACAGTGGTATTGTATTGGATATTATTGTGTACACTGGAAGTAATACATTGAAAGATACCTGGAAGTTACTGGGTATCTCTGGTGATGTGGTTAGAACAATGATGGAACCATATCTTGGTAAGGGGCATATATTATATATGTACTGATAACTGGTACACAAGCTCCTCCCTCAGTGATTTATTGTGAGTGAACTTGACAGATGTGTGCGGAACAGTGCGTGCAAATCGTAAGCATATTCCTAGATTCAATGCAGGCACTCGTAGCGGTGAGGTGCAGCCGTTTGCTGCCAATGACATCATGGCATTTCGGTGGCATGACAAACGAGATGTCACACTGTTGTCATCAATTCACCCTAACGAAATGGCAGACACTAGCAGGGTGAGTAGAGAGACCAACGAACCCATTCCAAAACCTGCAGCTGTGATGGACTACACGCTCAATATGCTCTTAGTGGACAAGTGTGACATGCAAATTGGGTTTGCTGATTGTGTTCGCAAGAGTTACAAGTGGTACATAAAACTCTTTTTTCACATTCTGGACATTACCATGCTCAATGCTTATAATATTGAAGACCACAAACAAACCACCATATGGCGAATTTTGTTTGTCATCAGACAAATAATAATCAAGTACCAAGGAACAACACCTGTAATAGAAACCCGCCCAACACCAAGTTATCAACACCTACCCTCTCGTCTGAGGCCTGGTGAACACTTCCTAACAAAACTGCCTGCTACTGCTTGCAAGAAAAAGGCTCAGAAGAGGTGTTTTGTCTGTGCACATACAAAAAAACGCCCACAACAACGCAGAGACACTCGTTTTATGTGTGTGGAATGTAAAACACCACTGTGCATGGAACCATGTTTCAGAGACTTCCACAGGCTGCAGAATTTCTAGAAACATGTCCAGTGACTATATATATGTATATACATGATTGAACAATGAAAATAAACTATTTGTTATTGTGAATAACTGTAAATAAGTTGTGTAAACAAAATAGTGATAACAAACTTTATGTAATTATTGTATAATACTTAGCAAGTGAATATTTGAAAAAAGCACTTATATTGGTCTCACAGGCCATAAAAGTTATTTGCAAAAAAAAAAAATTTAAATCGATAAGAAAACAACTTCAAGAAAGAAAATAGAAGATTACCGGCCAACCGGCAGTCACCGATGTTGCCGGCAGCGGTTCAATTTCCGTCAACTTCAATCCTCTATATCTCGGTGAGTATTGATCGCAAAAATGTATTTTTTAGCCTATTAGATTTAGAAAAAAAAACTCATTTCATAAGAAATTTTTTTTTGTTTTGTTTTGAAATTCGTGGACCCTGAGAACGAGTTTCAGAGAGGGTCCTTGGACCCCCAAAGGGTTAAAGGGGGTTGCTGGGGGTAGCGTAGGTCAGGCACTGCGCCATGTGTAATACGAATACTGAGCACGCACGCACGCGCACACACACACACACACACACATAGACTCACACACACAGACCCGCACACGTACACACACAGACCCACACACGGGTTCCTGGGTCAGGTTAGGTCAGAGGAGCACAGAAGACCCCATGTAACATGCAAACCGCATATACATGCTCACACATCCTAGCATACACTTCCACCCACTGCTTTTCACATAATAACCCCACACTCATAAAGACCCACACACACACATTCCCACACATACACTCCAACACACACGAGACAGAAGGATGGGTTGATTGCATTTTCTTGCACTGCAAGAAGGCCTTCGGCATAGTTCCTCGCAAGAGATTAGTGCAGAAGCTAGAGGATCAAGCACGTATAACAGGAATGGCACTGCAATGGATCAGAGAATACCTGACAGGGAGGCAACAACGAGTCATGGTACGTGATGAGGTATCACAATGGGCGCCTGTGACAAACGGGGTACCACAGGGGTCAGTCCAAGGACCAGTGCTATTTTTGGTATATGTGAATGACATGATGGAAGGGATAGACTCAGAAGTGTCCCTGTTCACAGATGAAGTGAAGTTAATGAGGAGAATTAAATCAGATGAGGATCAGGCAGGACTACAAAGAGACCTGGACAGGGTGGACACGAGGTCCAGCAACTGGCTACTCGAATTTAACCCCATCAAATGCAAAGTCATGAAGATCAGGGAAGGGGAAAGGAGACCGCAGACAGAGTATAGGCTAGGTGGCCAAAGACTGCAAACCTTACTCAAGGAGAAAGATCTTGGGGCGAGTATAATACCGAGCACGTCTCCGGAAGAACACATCAACCAGATAACTGCTGTAGCATATGGGCGCCTGTCAAACGTGAGAATAGCATTCCGCTACCTCAGTAAGGAATCGTTCAAGACACTGTACACTGTGTACATCAGGCCCATACTGGAGTATGCAGCACCATTTTGGAACCCACACCTGGTCAAGCACGTCAAAAAATTATTAGAGAAAGTGCAAAGGTTTGCAACAAGTCTAGTTCAAGAGCTAAGGGAAATGTCCTACGAAGAAAGGTTAAGGGAAATCAGCCTGACGGCACTGGAGGACAGGAGGGTTAGGGAAGACATAATAACAACATACAAAATACTGCGAGGAATAGATAAGGTGGACAGAGACATGATGTTCCAGAGATGGGACACAGAAACAAGGGGTCACAATTGGAAGTTGAAGACTCAGATGAGTCAAGGGGATGTTAGGAAGTATTTCTTCAGTCACAGAGTTGTCAGGAAGTGGAATAGTCTGGCAAGTGAGGTAGTGGAGGCAGGAACCATACATAGCTTTAAGACAAGGTATGATAAAACTCATGGAGCAGGGAGAGAGAGGACCTAGTAGCGATCAGTGAAGAGGTGGGGCCAGGAGCTGAGTCTCGACCCCTGCAACCACAAATGGGTGAGTACAAATAGATGAGTACACACATTTCCACACTTACTCGCCGCTCACTCTCCCCCCACTTGCCCCCTCACTCTACCCTCCACCTCTCTCTCTCTCTTTTTCTCCTCCTCCCCCTCTTCCTCCTCATTCTCTCCCCCCGCCTCTCCTTCCCAGTATTTCCTCCCTCTCCCTCTCCCCTTTTCCCTCTCTTTACCCCTCTCTATCTCTCTTCCCCTTTGCCACTGTATCCCCCTCCCCCCATCTCTCCTCCCTACCTCCCTCCCCTCACCCTCCCTCTGCCCATCCCATACACACAAACACACACACATCACAAACAACCACACAAAAATACAAAAGTTTTTCATTCTTCGGTAACTAAATAAAAATGGGTTGCCAGAGAGCAGGACGGAAAACCAGGGAACTGGAGGATGAGTCTGCGAAGGAAGATTGGGTAGAAGAACTCATGAAAAGGGAACAACAGTGGGAAAGGAAGCTAGAAGAGCATAGCAAGAAAATGGAGGAGAGGATAGCTGCAGAGAGCAGGCAATGGGAGCTACAAACCACAGCAGCAGAGGCTACGATACAGAGCTTAGAAGAGGAACTGGAAAATCTGAAACAATCTAAAGAACCAAATAGCAGTACAGAAACTGCTACATCAGTCACAAATGAGGGGACTTTAGGGAACAAAGGAGTTAAACTGTATGCAGAGGCCCTATCAGACCACCAAGGAGCCCGGTAAAAGACAGGGAGCACACCAGGAACAAACGAGGGGACTGAAGAAAATAAAAGTGCTAAGTTAAATGCAGAGGCCGTAACAGACCATGGTGGTGTCCAGGAAAAGTTAATAAGGGAAAATGACAGACCACTAGGCACAGGGACAACAGATAGAGAAGAGACTGAAGAAAGGAAAGCTGCGATACAAGCAACTAAATCGAATCAGGGGATACAAAGGGAACTGCAGTGGGAGAATGAAAGGGAGAGGTCAATCTTTGTTTATGGGCTCCAGGAAGATGAAGGGGAAACTTACGAAGCAAAAATACAGGGGAAGAAAAAAGCAATTGAAAGTATCATGAAAATAATAGGATGATGACATGACCCAGCTGACAAATTTTCTGAGAATAGAGGGGGTTTGCAAGAGGAAGAAACCGGCCAATCAAAGTGATTTTCAAGGCAGAATCGGCACGAAACAGGATACTGCAGGAGAAAGCATGACTATGGGACATACCAGCATACCAGAGGGTGTACCTCGACAGCGACAGAACACAAGAAGACAGAAACTGAAAGAGAGGGTACAAAGATGCAAGGAGGAAAGAGAGGCAAAGACGGAGATTGGCAGGAGAACCCAGACTCAGGAGAAGGAACAAATGCAACCTCCCTCACAACCACCTACAGATGGCCATCAACCCCGACAACCCCAATGTGCCCACACACCATACCCACTACCCCCACCCCCTTCAACACAAACTCCACCTTCACAGCAACCCGCCATAGTTACTCGCTGGGTCTCCCGCTTCCCCAACCCCAACATAATCCCCAGACCACAGTTTTAGAAACGAAGTTGAAGGTTTGATATATGAATAGGGATGGGATAACAAATAAATGTTAGCAGTGGCATGAAAGAATCATGAAAGACATCATAGCACTCACAGAAACGAAACTCACCAGGATAACAGATGCAATCTTTCCACCCAGATATCAGATCTGCTCATTAAAACCTGGTGGGGATTTGAGGAAATGGAAGGAATGGACAGAATGGGCGAAAGGGACTACATAGTAAGAACAATTCAGTCTGGGGGACCAAAGGTGGTAACTGCAGTGATGTACAACCCCCCACAAAACTGCAGGAGGCCAAGAGAAGAATATGAAAAGAGCAACAGAGAAATGATGGACACACTAGCTGAGGAGGCCAGAAGGGCTCACATGGGTAGAGCAAAGTTACTAGTTATGGGTGATTTTAATCACAATGAGAGTGACTTGGAAAACCTGGAGCTACATGGGGGTCCCGAAACATGGAGAGCCAAAATGTTGGATGTGGTACTGGAAAACCTCATGCATCAACATGTTAGGGACACTACCAGAGAAAGAGGTGAGGATGAACCAGCAAGGCTGGACCTCATATTCACTTTGAGCAGTTCAGACACTGAGGACATCACATACAAAAGGCCTCTTGGAGCTAGTGACTATGTGGTTCCGAGCTTTGAATACATAGTGGAGAGAGTAACAGGAGCAGGATGGGAAAAGCCAAACTACAAAAGGAGGGACTACACAGCCATGAGGAACTTCCTGCAGGAGGTAGTGGGAAAGAGAATTGGTAGGAAAATCAGTAAATTAAATGATGGACAACGTGACAACAAAATGCAAGGAGGCTCTGGAGAGGTTTGTTCCCAAGGGAAACAAAAATAATGGAAAGACCAGAACGAGCCCTTGGTTCACCCAAAAGTGTAGGGAGGCAAAAATGAAGTGTGCTCGAGAATGGAAAAAGTACAGAAGACAAAGGACCCAGGAAAATAAAGAGCCAGAAACAAATATGCACAAGTAAAGAGGCCCAGCGGCAACACAAAAATGACATAGCATCTAAAGCAAGTCTGACCCGAATCTGTTGTATAGCCACATCAGGAGGAAAACAACAGTCAAGGGTCAAGTAATCAGGCTGAGGAAGGAAGGTGGGGAGTACACAAGAAACGACCAAGAAGTGTATGAAGAGCTCAATATGAGATTTAAAGAAGTATTCACAGAAGAGACAGAAAGGACTCCAGGAAGTCAGAATAGGGGGCTACACCAACAAGGAATACAGAAACAAGTGTTGGATGAAATACACACAACCGAGGAGGAGGTGAAGAAGCTGCTATGCGAACTTGATACCTCAAAGGTAGTAGGACCAAACATCTCTCCGTGGGTCCTTAGAGAGGGAGCAGAGACGTTGTGTATGCCACTAACAAAAATCTTCAACACATCCACTGAAACTGGGCAACTACTTGAGGTATGGAAGGTGGCAAATGTAGTTCAATTTTTAACCCTTTCACTTTTTTGGTGGTATATATACGTCTTACGAGCCACTGTTTCGGATGTATATATATACTCAAAAATTCTAGCGGCTTCAAATCAAGCGGGAGAAAGGTGGTAGGCCCACATATTAGAGAATGGGTCTGTGTGGTCAGTGTGTGCTGTATAAAAAAATCCTGCAGCACGCAGTGCGTAATGAGAAAAAAAAACTCTGACCGTGTTTTTGGATTAAAACGCCGACTTGGAGGTGTATTTTCGTATAGTATTTATAGTTGTATTCTCTTTTTCGTGGTCTCATTTGATAGAATAGAAAACATATTACAGAAATAGAGATGATTTTGATTAGTTTCATGATGAAAGCGACCTTGAAATTGAGCTCAAACTAGCAGAAATGTTCTATTTTTGCCAAAGTTCAAGAGTAAACAAATCACGCCACGCGTCTAATACACATCAACTGGTGAGTCTAATATTCTTTCACAAGTGCACTGATATTATTTATACCCTTTTTACAATAATGCAATAGTCTGCATAACGGTAAATCTCCTATTTTTTGTGTGAATAAAAAATCAAAATAGAAAGCAAGAGTAATATAAGAGGGGCCTAAAGACGTGACTAATGAACAGATAACATCTTATTTTAGTGCCAGAAATGTCTGCATTGTTTATTCTGGACTCTATTTTGAAATTGACAACTTATTTATTTTGCATGAAATTGGCCAAATTGCCAATTTCTGACCACTTTATTGGGTAGTTGAAATCGGTAAATTGGTGGTTTCTTGTACTCAATCGATAGAACAAATGGAGTTCTAAAGAAACAGCTATGAGTTTGGTCGACTGGAACAATGGAATTGGTCGAAAATAGGGCTCAAAGTCAGCGAAATTGCCGATGCGTATATATCGCCGAGATCACTAAATTCGACAACAGGAGACACCTCGGGATTAAGGGTTGCGACAGTCAAAGGGTTAAGAAAGGAGACAGACACGAGGCATTAAACTACAGACCAATGTCACTGACGTGTATAGTATGCAAAATCATGGAGAAGATTATTAGGAGGAGAGTGGTGAAGCACTTAGAAAGGACCAAACTTATAAACAACCAGCATGGTTTTAGGGAAGGAAAATCCTGTGTCACAAACCTACTGCAGTTTTATGACAAGGTAACGGAAGTAGGACACGAGAGAGAGAGAGAGAGAGAGGTGGGTTGATTGCATTTTCTTGGACTGCAAGAAGGCCTTCAACTCAACACAGTTCCTCACAAGAAGTTAGTGCAAAAACTAGACGATCAGGCACGCATAACAGGAAAGGCACTGCAAAGGATCAGAGAATACTTGACAGGGAGGCAACAACAAGTCATGGTACATGACAAGGTGCCAGAGTGGGCGCCTGTGAAGAGAGGGGTTACACAGGGGTCAGTCCTAGGACCAGTGTTGTTTTTGGTATATGTGAATGACATGACGGAGAGGATAGACTCAGAAGTGTCTGTTTGCAGATGATGTGAAGTTAATGAGGAGAATTAAATCGGATGAGGATCCGGCACGACTACAAAGAGACCTGGACAGGCTGGAAGCCTGGTCCAGCAACTGGCTCCTCGAATTTAGCCCTGCCAAATGCAAAGTCTTGAAGATCGTGGAAGGGCAAAGAAGACCGCAGACAGAGTATAGGCTAGGTGGCCAAAGACTGCAAACCTCACTCAAGGAAAAGGATCTTGGGGTGAGTATAATACCGAGCACATCTCCTGAGGCACACATCAACCAGATAACTGCTGCAGCATATGGGTGCCTGGCAAACCAAAGAATAGCATTCCAAAACCTCAGCAAGCATTCCTTCTAAGACTCTGTACACCGTATACGTCAGGCCCATATTGGAGTATGCAGCACCAGTTTCGAACCCATACCTGGTCAAGCATGTCAAGAAATTAGAGAAAGTGCAAAGATTTACAACAAGACTAGTCCCAGAGCTGAGGGAAATGTCCTACAAAGAAAGGTTAAGGGAAATCGGCCTGACGACACTGGAGGACAGGAGGGTTAGGGAAGACATGATAACATATAAAATACTGTGAGGAATTGACAAGGTGGACAAAGAAGAATGTTCCAGAGATTAGACAAAGAAACAAGAGTCCAAAATTGAAAGCTGAAGACTCAGATGAGTCAAAGGGATGTTAGGAAGTATTTCTTCAGTCATGGAGATGTCAGGATGTGGAACAGTCTGGAAAGTAATGTAGTGGAGGCAGGAACCATATATAGTTTTAAGACGAGGTTTGATAAAGCTCATGGAGCAGGGAGAGAGTGACCTAGTAGCAATCAGTGAATAGGCAGGGCCAGGAGCTGACTCGTGTCCTGCACATGTATCCAGTTACACCATCAGAGCACTGCACATGTGCCCAGTCACACCAGAGCACTGCACATGCATCCAGTCACAACATCAGAGTACTGCACATCTGTCCAGTCACATCATCAGAGAACTGCACATGCATCCAATCACACATCCAGAGCACTGCACATCAGTCCAGTCACATCAGAGCACTGAACATGTGTCCAGTCACACCACCAGAGCACTGCACATGTGTCCAGTCACACCAACACAGTACACACTACCAGAGCACCAACACAGTACACACTACCAGAGCACCAACACAGTACACACTACCAGAGCACCAACACAGTACACACTACCAGAGCACCAACACAGTACACACTACCAGAGCACCAACACGGTACACACTACCAGAGCACCAACACAGTACACACTACCAGAGCACCAACACAGTACACACTACCAGAGCACCAACACAGTACACACTACCAGAGCACCAACACAGTACACACTACCAGAGCACCAACACAGTACACACCACCAAAGCACCAATACAGTACACACCACCAGAGCACCAACACAGTACACACTACCAGAGCACCAACACAGTACACACTACCAGAGCACCAACACAGTACACACTACCAGAGCACCAACACAGTACACACCACCAGAGCACCAATAGGCAGGGCCAGGAGCTGACTCGTGTCCTGCACATGTATCCAGTTACACCATCAGAGCACTGCACATGTGCCCAGTCACACCAGAGCACTGCACATGCATCCAGTCACAACATCAGAGTACTGCACATCTGTCCAGTCACATCATCAGAGAACTGCACATGCATCCAATCACACATCCAGAGCACTGCACATCAGTCCAGTCACATCAGAGCACTGAACATGTGTCCAGTCACACCACCAGAGCACTGCACATGTGTCCAGTCACACCAACACAGTACACACTACCAGAGCACCAACACAGTACACACTACCAGAGCACCAACACAGTACACACTACCAGAGCACCAACACAGTACACACTACCAGAGCACCAACACAGTACACACTACCAGAGCACCAACACGGTACACACTACCAGAGCACCAACACAGTACACACTACCAGAGCACCAACACAGTACACACTACCAGAGCACCAACACAGTACACACTACCAGAGCACCAACACAGTACACACTACCAGAGCACCAACACAGTACACACCACCAAAGCACCAATACAGTACACACCACCAGAGCACCAACACAGTACACACTACCAGAGCACCAACACAGTACACACTACCAGAGCACCAACACAGTACACACCACCAGAGCACCAATACAGTACACACCACCAGAGCACCAACACAGTACGCACTACCAGAGCACCAACACAGTACACACTAACAGAGCACCAACATAGTACACACTACCAGAGCACCAACACAGTACACACCACAAGAGCACCAACACAGTACACACTAACAGAGCACCAACACAGTACACACCACCAGTGCACCAACACAGTACACACCACCAGTGCACCAACACAGTACACACCACCAGTGCACCAACACAGTACACACCACCAGAGCACCAACACAGTACACACCACCAGAGCACCAACACAGTACACTACCAGAGCACCAACACAGTACACACAACCAGAGCACCAACACAGTACACACCACCAGAGCACCAACACAGTACACACTACCAGAGCACCAACACAGTAAACACTACCAGAGAACCAACACACTACACACCACTAGAGCAGCAACACAGTACACACTAATACAGCACCAACACAGTACACACCACCAGAGCACCAACACAGTACACACTACAAGAGCACCAACACAGTACACACTACCAGAGCACCAACACAGTACACAGTACACAACTAGAGCACCAACACAGTACACACTAATACAGGAAAAACACAGTACACACAACCAGAGCACCAACACAGTACACACCACCAGAGCACCAACACAGTACACACCACCAGAGCACCAATACAGTACACACCAACAGAGCACCAACACAGTACACACTACCAGACCACCAACACAGAACACACTAACAGAGCACAAACACAGTACACACCACCAGAGCACCAACATAGTACACACTACCAGAGCACCAACACAGTACACACCACAAGAGCACCAACACAGTACACACTACCAGAGCACCAACACAGTACACACCACCAGTGCACCAACACAGTACACACAACCAGAGCACCAACACAGTACACACCACCAGAGCACCAACACAGTACACTACCAGAGCACTAACACAGTACACAAAACCAGAGCACCAACACAGTACACTACCAGAGCACCAACACAGTAAACACTACCAGAGAACCAACACAGTACACACCACTAGAGCAGCAACACAGTACACACTAATACAGCACCAACACAGTACACACCACCAGAGCACCAACACAGTACACACTACAAGAGCACCAACACAGTACACACTACCAGAGCACAAACACAGTACACAGTACACACAACTAGAGCACCAACACAGTACACACTAATACAGGAAAAACACAGTACACACAACCAGAGCACCAACACAGTACACACCACCAGAGCACCAACACAGTACACACTACCAGAACACCAACACAGTATGCACTACCATAACACCCACACAGTACACACTACCAGAACACCAACACAGTATGCACTACCAGAACACAAGCACAGTACACACTACCGGAGCATAAACACAGTACACACTACCAGAACAGTACACACTACCAGAACACCAACTCAGTACACTACCAGAACACCGACACAGTATGCACTACCAGAACACCAACACAGTACACACCACAAGAACACCGACACAGTATACACTACGAAAACACCAACACAGTACACACCACCAGAACACCAACACAGTACACACTACAAGATCAACAAACAGTACACACCACCAGAGCACCAACGAAGTACACACCACAGGAGCACCAACACAGTACACACTACCAGAGCACCAACACAGTACACACTACCAGAACACCAACAGAGTACACACCACAAAAACACCAACAGAGTACACACCACCAGAACACCAACAGAGTACACACCACCAGAACACCAACACAGTACACACCAGCAGAGCACCAACACAGAACACAACACCAGAGCACCAACACAGTACACATCACCAGAGCAACAACACAGTACGCACCACCAGAGCACCAACACAGTACACACCACCAGAGCACCAACACAGTACACACCACCGGAGTACCAACACAGTACACACTACCAGAGCACCAACACAGTAAACACTACCAGAACACCAACACAGTATGCACTACCAGAACACCAACACAGTATGCACTACCAGAACACAAGCACAGTACACACTACCGTTGCATAAACACAGTACGCACTACCAGAACACCGACACAGTACGCACTACCAGAACACCAACTCAGTACACTACCAGAACACCGACACAGTATGCACTACCAGAACACCAACACAGTACACACCACAAGAACACTGACACAGTATACACTACCAGAACACCAACACAGTAAACACCACCAGAATACCAACACAGTACACACTACAAGAGCAACAAACAGTACACACCACCAGATCACCAACACAGTACACACCACAGGAGCACCAACACAGTACACACTACCAGAGCACCAACACAGTACACACTACCAGAACACCAACACAGTACACACCACCAGAACACCAACAGAGTACACACCACCAGAACACCAACACAGTACACACCAACACAGTACACACCACCAGAGCACCAACACAGAACACAACACCAGAGCACCAGCACAGTACACATCACCAGAGCAACAACACAGTACGCACCACCAGAGCACCAACACAGTACACACCACCGGAGTACCAACACAGTACACACTACCAGAGCACCAACACAGTACACGCTACCAGAGCACCAACTCAGTACACACTACCAGAGCACCAACACAGTACACACCACCAGAGCACCAACACAGTACACAGTACACACAACCAGAGCACCAACACAGTACACACCACCAGAGCACCAACACAGTACACACTACCAGAGCACCAACACAGTACATACTACCAGAGCACCAGCACAGTACACACAACCAGAGCAACAACATAGTACACACCACAAGAACACAAATATAGTACACACTACACGAGTACCAACACAGTACACAGTACACACTACCAGAGCACCAACACAGTACGCACTACCAGAACACAAATATAGTACACACTACCAGAGCACCAACACAGTACACACCACCAGAGCACCAACACAGTACATACTACCAGAACTCCAACATTGTACACACCACCAAAGCACCAACACAGTATACACTATCAGAACACCAACACAGTACACACTACCAGAACACAAACAAAGTACACACTACCAGAACATCAACTCAGTACACACTACCAGAACACCGACACAGTATGCACTACCAGAACACCAACACAGTACACACTACCAGAACACAAACTCAGTACACACTACCAGAACACTGACACAGTATGCACTACCAGAACACGAACACAGTACACACCACCATAACACGAACACAGTACACACTACCAGAACACCAACACAGTACACACCACCAGAACACCAACACAGTACACACTACCAGAGCACCAACACAGTACACACTACCAGACCACCAACACAGTATGCACTACCAGAACACCAACACAGTACAAACCACCAGAGAACCAACACAGTACATACTACCAGAACTCCAACATAGTACACACCACCAGAGCACCAACACAGTATACACTACAAGAACACCAACACAGTACACACTACCAGAACACCGACACAGTATGCACTACCAGAACACCAACACAATACACACTACCAGAGCACCAACACAGTACACACTACCAGAGCACCAACACAGTATACACTACCAGAACACCAACACAGTACACACTACCAGAGCATCAACACAGTACGCACTACCAGAACACCAACTCAGTACACACTACCAGAACACCGACACAGTATGCACTACCAGAATACCAACATAGTATGCACTACAAGAACACAAAAACAGTACACTACCAGAGCACCAACATAGTATACACTACCAGAGCACCAACACAGTACACACTACCAGAACACCAACACAGTACACACTACCAGAACACTAACTTAGTACACACTACCAGAACACCGACACACTATGCACTACCAGAACACCAACACAGTACACACCACCAGAACACCAACACAGTACACACTACCAGAACACCAACACAGTACACACCACCAGAACACCAACACAGTACACACTACAGGAGCACCAAACACAGTACACACCACCAGAGCACCAACACAGTACACACTACCAGAACACCAACACAGAACACACTACCAGAGCACCAACACAGTACACACTACCAGAGCACCAACACAGTACACACTACCAGAACACCAACACAGTACACACTACCAGAACACCAATACAGTACACACTACCAGAACACCAACACAGTACACACCACCAGAGCACCAACACAGTACACACCACCAGAGCACCAACACAGTACACAACACCAGAGCACCAACACAGTACACATCACCAGAGCACCAACACAGTACACACCACCAGAGCACAACACAGTACACACAACTAGAGCACCAACACAGTACACAACACCAGAGCACCAACACAGTACACACTACCAGAGCACCAACACAGTATGCACCACCAGAGCACCAACACAGTACACACCACCAGAGCACCAACACAGTACACACTACCAGAGCACCAACATAGTACATACTACAAGAACACCTACTCAGTACACACTACCAGAGCACCAACACAGTACACACCACCAGAGAACAAACACAGTATACACAACCAGAGCACCAACACATTACACACTACCAGAACACCAACATAGTACAAACTACCAGAGCACCAACACAGTACACACCACCAGAGCAACAACACAGTATACACAACCAGAACACCAACACAGTACACACCATAGGAGTACCAACACAGTACATACCATAGGAGTACCAACACAGTACACACTACCAGAACACCAACATAGTACACACTACCAGAGCACCAACACTGTACACAGTACACACAACAAAAGCACCAACACATTACACACTACCAGAACACCAACACAGTACACACTACCAGAACACCAACTCAGTACACACTACCAGAGCACCAACAACAGTACACACCACCAGAGCACCAACACAGTACACACAACCAGAGCACCAACACATTACACACTACCAGAACACCAACATAGTACACACTACCAGAGCACCAACACAGTACACACCACCAGAGGAACAACACAGTATACACAACCAGAACACCAACATAGTACACACCACCAGAGCACCAACACAGTAGGCACTACCAGAACATCAACACAGTACACACCATAGGAGTACCAACACAGTGCACACCATAGGAGTACCAACACAGTACACATTATAGGAGTACCAACACAGTATACACCATAGGAGTACCAACACAGTACACACTATAGGAGCACCAACACAGTACACACCACCAGAGCACCAACACAGTACACAACTCCAAAGCACCAACACATTACACACTACAAGAACACTAACATAGTACACACTACCAGAACACCAACATAGTACACACTACCAGAGCACCAACACAGTACACACCACCAGAGCACCAACACAGTATACACAACCAGAACACCAACATAGTACACACCACCAGAGCACCAACACAGTACACACTACCAGAACACCAACACAGTACACACCATAGGAGTACCAACACAGTACACACTACCAGAACACCAACATAGTACACACTACCAGAGCACCAACACAGTACACACCACCAGAGCACCAACACAGTACACACTACCAGAACACCAACACAGTACACACTACCAGAGCACCAACACAGTACACACCACCAGAGCACCAACATAGTACACACTACCAGAGCACCTACACAGTATGCACTACCAAAGCACCAACACAGTACACACCACCAGAGCACCAACACAGTACACACCAACAGAGCACCAACATATTGAACACTAACAGAGCACCAACACTGCACACCACCAGAGCACCAACACAGTGCACACTACGAGAAAACCAACACAGTACACACTTCCAGAACAACACAGTACACACTACCAGAGCACCAACACAGTATACACTACCAGAGCACCAATACAGTACACACTACCAGAGCATCAACACAGTACACGCTACCAGAACACCAACATAGTACATGCTACCAGAACACCAACACAGTACACACTACCAGAACACCAACATAGTACACACTACCAGAGCACCAACACAGTACACACCACCAGAGCACCAACACAGTATACACAACCAGAACACCAACATAGTACACACCACCAGAGCACCAACACAGTAGGCATTACCAGAACACCAACACAGTACACACCATAGGAGTACCAACACAGTACACACTACCAGAACACCAACATAGTACACACTACCAGAGCACCTACACAGTATGCACTACCAAAGTACCAACACAGTACACACCCCCAGAGCACCAACACAGTACACACTACCAGAGCATGAACACAGTACACACTACCAGAACACCAACACAGTACACAATACCAGAGCACCAACACAGTACACACTACCAGAACACCAACATAGTACACACTACCAGAACACCAACATAGTACAAACTACCAGAACACCAACACAGTACACACTACCAGAGCACCACCACTGTACACACTACGAGAGCACCACCACAGTACACACCACCAGAGCACCAACACAGTATAAACCACCAGAGCACCAACACAGTACACACCACCAGAGCACCAACACAGTACACACCACCAGAGCACCAACACAGTACACACTACCTGAGCACCAACACAGTACACACTACCAGAGCACCAACACAGTACACACCATAAGTGCACCAACACAGTACCAACTACTCCTGAAATGCACATTTATATCACATAAAAAAATATTAAAGACTGTAATGTAAACATATTTAGTGAAAACAACAAATTTATGATCAAAATGTCAAAGCAATTTAGCACTATGTGATTTTTACCACCATCACAGGTTCGCCTTCAATTTATCAAACTTCAACACAGCATAAAAATAAATGTCATGTTTTATTCATTTTATAGTTTCCTCGGATTTTGATTAACTACAATGAATCTTTTTTAAACTGTCACAACACAGTTGTTCTCCATGGGGAAGCGGAGAAGAATCCTTTCTCCGTTAGGCACATGTGTCGTAAGAGGCAACTAAAATGCTGGTAGACAGTTTTAGCAGAAGACCAGTCAATAGGATGACTGTGATCTCTAACATGACAGAAAAGAGCATTGTTGGTGTCAGCAAGCCTAACACTATTTTTGTGCTCCCTGAGTCTGTCAGAAAGAGAATGGCCAGTTTCTTCGAAGTACTGAAGAGGACAAGAAGAACAAGAAATAGAATAGACACCCAGAGAATCTATAGAGGGAGGAAAAGTGTTCTTATCTCCCTCTTTCTCCTTGCTCTCCGCACAGAGAAACTGGCTGTTCTCTTTCTGACAGACTCAGGAAGCACAAAAGTAGTGTTAGGCTTGCCGACACCAACAATGCTCTTTTCTGTCATGTTAGAGATCACAGTCATCCTATTGACTGGTCTTCTGCTAAAACTGTCTACCCTATATCTAAATTTCACAGTCGCCGTCTAGTTGAATCCTCCCTTATACACAACTTTCCTTGTATGAATCTTAGCCCTGGCTTTGTCTCTGTAGATGCCTTCCTTTCCCACTACATTGCAAAATGATCCAAACTTCAGAACACCCATGACTTAACCTGATTCCTTTTTCCCCCTTCTCCCTCTTCCCCTTTCCTCTTTCTCCTTTGGGTTTTCTTTCTTCTGCCTTGGGTATTTGGTCCATTACTATTATTATTTCCCCCTCTGTATTCTTGTTCGTACCCTTTGTGGGCCCCTAGCTCCCTTGCAGTGCTCCTCTTTCTTAGTCTTTCACTGACCCCACTACTACTACTATTACCTCTACCACTACTTTTCTTCCTTTCCTGCCACCTCTCTTGTCTCGTCCCTATATACTGGCCTATATATACTCCCTCCTCTCCTTTTTGTTAGTGTGACTTTGTAAATGGTCCAAGTCAGACTGAAACGTCGTTGTAAGCTCCTCTCTCCTATGTGAGGGTTACTTGTGTATAGAATACTAGTGACAATGAAGGGGCAAAAACCAGCTAAAGTGAGAGACTATGCCTATTTTGAAGACATGGAGATGATAAACATAGATGTGCTACATATGTGGTGGAGACAACC
Source organism: Cherax destructor (assembly GCA_009830355.1). Lineage (NCBI taxonomy): Eukaryota > Metazoa > Arthropoda > Malacostraca > Decapoda > Parastacidae > Cherax > Cherax destructor. The sequence goes on along the minus strand of WNWK01008435.1, from coordinate 13,951 downwards.
CATTCCTCTGTTATTAGGGTCAATAATTTGTTTACTTCTAAACAGAGAGGCAAGTCTAAGAGCGCTTGCCATGAATAACACAGATTGTAGTGTTGAATTATTATCATGGGGGAATGGTAATCCGTAGGGATTATACAGCACCTAGGAATGGGGGATGGAAAGCATTCAGGCTTAATTCATGGAACTGGAGCACAGATCCAATTCCCTAGATCAAGGGCCCCTCATTAGCATCAAGGAACCTCCCTAGAGGATGTAATGCTGAAAAGAATGTCAAACAGGTCAATACAGCTAAATAAGACTTAGTAGTTATTAAATGTGTGAACTGAGCAGAAAACTAAGAATCATGCCACACTAAGTGCACTTATAATACAGGAGAAAGCCCTAATATACTATAAAAGTGTGAGAGCAAGAAATAAAGCCTGAGTTTGTTTACTTCTGGATGGTTTAGCAATTATAAAATGCTCAATCAGTTGTACAATATAAAATTTAATGTTGAAAGTACTTCTGCTGAGTATGCTACTGCAAAAAGTGTCCCAGCAAAGCTGTCAACAAAAAAATTTCTGTTAAAGTAACAACACTATTGCAAACAAGTTAGGACTGGGTGAGGTTTGAACCCCTGGCGAGTCCTGACACTCACAGGCCAGTGTGTTAACAACTAGGCCAGATGACTCTAATAAGATTCATACAACTAGGTATATTTCTATACACCATGGGGAGGTTAGCATGGGCCACCACTGTGACCACAAATGCAGGTTTTATAAATGAATCCACACCAGTGTGGCTCTGGTGCTCTCTAACTCAAGTCACCTCAAATCTTATTAGAGACACCTGGCCAAGTGGTTAACACACTGGCCTGTGTCAGGATTCACTTGCCATGGGTTCAAACCCCCACCCGTACCATGATTTACAAAGCAGCTTATAACTCACCTTGTGTATTCTTGTAGACACAAACACCTTATAACTCACCTTGTGTATTATTGTGGACACAAGCACCTCATAACTCACCTTGTGTATGATTCAATTCATGTACTCCTGATGCTGTTTTATCTTTGTTATTCTCTTCCTGAAGTTCAGGCTCAGGGTCGGGTTCAGGGGCATCTTTTAAGAGATGCTGAATGGATGCATTGAAGCGTTCAATGGCATTCACCATGACTTTCTCTTTCACTTCCTTAAATTAGAGGCAATAATTCAAACACAATTTCTAAACTAAATTTATGAAAAAAATGCCAAAAATAATAAATTTAAACATTTTTAAATCTATGTATATTATAGGACATATATTAGTTTAAAACATATAAAATATAAAAACTGCACAAGCCAACACTTCACTGGTCAAAACAATTATTTCAGTAGCTATGACTTTTCCATCGTTAAAGTTAAAAATTATAAACATGGTTGTGGGTACTTAGCCAGGACAAAACTGTACAATAACTTCACTAATATTCTAACAATAAATTGCTTGAAAACTTGGGTTGATTAAAGGTTTTTAAAATTCATTGAGGTTTAAAAATGTAGGTAGAGTAAGAAAAGACCTAAACCTTATCTATATCACATAAGCTATATAATACTGACAAATATACAGCTCACACACACATGCAATGCTTGGAAACTTTTATAAGGATAAGATTTGTTCATCTAGGTAGTAGGTTGGTAGACAGCAACTGCCCTGCCAAGTGAGTATGAAACAAATCCTGTAACTGTTTTACATGATGGTAGGATTGCTGGTGGAGCAAGGGCTAGTAACCCCTTCTCCTGTATACATTACTAAAGTTAAAAGATAAAATTTGTTTTTCTTTTGGGCCACCCTGCCTTGTGGGATACAGCCGGTTTGTTGAAAGAAGAGAGAAGAAGATTGCTGGTGTCATTTTCTGTCTCACAAACATGCAAGATTTCAGGTACGTCTTGCTACTTCTACTTACACTTAGGTCACACTACACATGCATATATAAGCATATATATACACACACCCCTCTGGGTTTCCTGTTATTTTCCTGCTAGTTCTCGTTCTTGTTTATTTCCACTTATCTCCATGGGAAAGTGGAACATAATTCTTCCTCCGTAAGCCATGCGTGTCGCAAGAGGCGCCTAAAATACCAAGAGAAAAAGACTAGTAACCCCTTCTCCTGTATATATTACTAAATTTAAAAGGAGAAACTTTCGTTTTCCTTTTGGGCCACCCTGCCTTGGTGGGATACGGCGGTTTGTTGAAAGAAGTAGTAGTTTTGCTCACTAGAACATAAGAGTGTGCACTGCAGAAAGCCTAATGGCACATGCTAAGAAGGCCGTTCTCAAAACAAATCTTTCTCACTCATATTTCACCAACCTGTTTTAAAAGTTACCTAAAGTATTAATTCAATGACTGCTTTGAGGTTGTTCTACAAATCTACTACAAAAACAGTATTTTCCTACATCAATTCTAAATCTGAACGTAGCTAACTTGAATCTACTGTTCCAAGTTTTAACCCTTTGACTGTTTCAGTCGTATATATACGTCTTACGAGCCACTGTTTCGGACGTATATATACTCACAAATTCTAGCGGCTTCAAATCAAGCGGGAGAAAGCTGGTAGGCCCACATATGAGAGAATGGGTCTGTGTGGTCAGTGTGCGCTGTATAAAAAAATCCTGCAGCACGCAGTGCATAATAAAGAAAAACTCTGACCGTTTTTTTATTAAATCGCCATCTTTGAGGTGTATTTTTGTATAGTATTTATTGTTGTATTCTCTTTTTTATGGTCTCATTTGATAGAATGGAAGACATACTACAGAAATATAGATGATTTTGTTTAGTTTCAAGATGAAAATGACCTTGAAATTGAGCTCAAAGTAGGGGAAATGTTCGATTTTTGCAAATGTTCAGGAGTAAACAAATCACGCCACGCGTCCAATACACATCAACTGGCGAGTCTAATATTCTTTCACAAGTGCACTGATGTTATTTATACCATTTTTACAATAATGCAATAGTCTGCATAACAGTAAATCTTCTATTTTTTGTGTGAATAAAAAATCAAAATAGAAAGCAAGAGTAATATAAGAGGGGCCTAAAGACGTGACTAATGAACAGATAACATCTTATTTTAGTGCCAGGAATGTCTGCATTGTTTATTCTGGACCCTATTTTGAAATTGACAACTTTTTTATTTTGCATGAAATTGGCCAAATTGCCAATTTCTGACCACTTTATTGGGTAGTTGAAATCGGTAAATTGGTGGTTTCTTGTACTCAATCGATAGAACAAATGGAGTTCTAAAGAAATAGCTATGAGTTTGGTTAACTGGAACAATGGAATTGGCCGAAAATAGGGCTCAAAGTCAGTGAAATTGCCGATGCGATATATCGCCGAGATCACTAACTTCGCGAGAGCGTAACTCCGTAAGTTTTCAATCAAATTTCATACTTTTGGTGTCATTACCATCAGGGAAAGATTCTCTATCATTTCATAAGAAAAAAATAATTTTTTTTTTTAAATTTTGCAACAGGAGAGCACTCAGGATTAGGGGTTGCGACAGTCAAAGGGTTAAATAATTAAATATTTTTGGACAATAGTTATATTGCCTTTGTTTTAAACCAGTCTTTCACCTGTTCACTTCAATCATATCTACTCCTCATTATGTCTTTAAAGAATGTGTATGCATATACAGACCCAAAACGAGTTGTTTTAGGTAAGTGAGGCCTTATTAATGTTACACAGAGGTGTAGAACATACAATGAATTCATATTACCTAACTATGCTGGAGAGGTTGCTAAGAAACAGCTGTCAGGTGAAATTATTGTACTCACATCTATAGCCTACATTACAACTATCTTTTACTATACGTATTTACTGGTGTGCAAAACATATCGTAATAAAAGCTCCAAGTACTGCACATGTCTAAGGTATATAAACCTTACCTTTGATACAGCAACAACAAACTCAAATATTTCATCAGCAATTCTCTCACCTTTAACAGTTTAGTAGCTAGCACACCAACTTGTCTCAAGGTAGTGAAGTTCCTGGTGTCAGCTGCAGATGGTTAAGGCCCAACAAGTACTTTTGTCCAGGAGCTTTGTGGTGCTTGCATAATCTCTGTGCATAAGGTGAACACCAGTGTATCATGAGTGTTAGTTTTCTGTGGATAATACAAATGAACTAGATATGGTTAATTCGCATTAGTGCAATTAAGGGAGGTATACCAGGTATCCGATGATATACTTTAATCTTTAAAAACAACATAAAATTTCTCACTCCCTATGTCACCCTCAAATGAGGCACTGAAAACATTAATAACCTTATTTTTATACCTTATTTACTTTCAAGGGAGCAAGGGCTAGTAACTCCTTCTGTATAAATTACTAAATTTCAAAAGAAAAACTTTTGTTTTTCTTTTTAGGTCACCCTGCCTTGGTGGGATATGGCGATTGTTAAAAAAATAAATTATTTTCAAAAGTTCACTAAAGCTTCAAATAATACTACACCTGCAACTCTCCTACAGTCCTCACTCTGCCTATACATTCCAATACTCGCTCAACTACCTAAAGTCATACCTCAGTAACAGAAGCCAATACGTGTACACAAATGGAGCAAACTCTTCCACACAACAAATTACAGTCGGAGTCCCTCAAGGAAGTGTACTGGGTCCACTCCATTCCTCATTTACATCAATGACCTACCGAATGCATCACAACTACTCAGACCCATATTATTTGCAGATGACACAACGCATGTCTTCTCTCACCCATATCCAGTCATCTGGCCAATACTGTTAATGCGAATTACAGAAAGTTTCAACATGGATGACGACTAATAAACTTACTCTAAATACTGACAAGACCTGCTTCATACAGTTTGGAAACAGAGCCACACATGTTCCCTTAACATAACGCTCAATGGTTCACCCATCACAAGACTCCAGAGGGAAAATTCCTAGGAATCCACTTTGACAGTAGCCTTAAATTCCAAAACACATACAACAAATTTCCAAGAAAATCTCAAAGACAGTAGGCATATTATTAAAGATACGCTACTATGTGCCTCAATCAGCTCCTTGCACTATATCACTCACTCATCTACCCATATCTCACCTATGGAATCTGTGCATGGGGATCAACAACAATAAATCACCTTAGACCACTCATAACCCAGCAAAAGGCTGCAGTCAGAATGATAACAAATTCCCACTCTAGACAGCATACTCAACAATATTCAAAGCCTAAAACTACTCACCATAAAGAACATTCCACTTATTCTTGTGCCTACTACATACATAGAACTCTACATTCTAATATAAACCCTCAGCTCAAAATTCTCCTCACCAACTTTAATAGGACCCATGACCACAACACTAGACACAGATCACATTTTGAAGGAAGGAAGAAAGGAAGGAAGGAGGAGATAAAAGGAAGGAAGGAAGGGACGAGATGAAAGGAAGGAAGGTAGGTAGGTAGAAATGTAGGAAGGAAGGAATGTAGGAAGGCATGTAGGAAGGAAGATAGGAAGGAAGGCAGGAAGGAAGGCAGGAAGAAGGCAGAAGGAAGGTAGGAAGGAAGGTAGGAAAGAAGGAAGGTAGGAAGGAAGGTAGGAAGGAATGTAGGAAGGAAGGAATGACGACCCAGAAAAAACAACCAGCTTCCAGAAGCTAATAGCAATTCTATGAAGTGTCCAGTGATTATATATGCATATATATAGAAACCATTTATTATCAGAGAGCTGAGGAGGGGTTGTTGAGGTGGTTCGGACATGTAGAGAGAATGGAACGAGACAGAATGACTTGAGGTGTATAAATCTGTAGTGGAGGAAGGCGGGGTAGGGTCGGCCTAGGAAATGCTGGAGGGAGGGTAAAGGAGGTTTGTGTGCGAGGGCTTGGACTTCCAGCAAGCATGTGTGTGCGTATTTGATAGGAGTGAATGGAGACAAATGGTTTTAATACTTGACGTGCTGTTGGAGTGTGAGCAAAGTAACATTTATGAAGGGATTCAGGGAAACCGGCAGGCCGGACTTGAGTCCTGGAGATGGGAAGTACAGTGTCTGCACTCTGAAGGAGGGGTGTTAATGTTGCAGTTTTATAACTGTAGTGTAAAGCACCCCTCTGGCAAGACAGTGATGGAGTGAATGATGATGAAAGTTTTTCTTTTTCGGGCCACCCTGCCTTGGTGGGAATCGGCCGATGTGTTAATAATAAAATAAAAAGGAATAATGTAAAATAGACTAGTCCTTTTAGACCCCCAAAAATAAACTTACAAATGCATTTAAAAAAGTAAACTTACATAAAAGGGCGAGTTTGGGGACCATCATTAACCGAGGTACCACTGTACTCATACTGTAAATTACTCAAAAATGCTCAATGTTATTTTCCTTAAAATAATTTCAATTTTTACTACTATATTACCATCCTACTAAACACTTGTTACATGTAATATAATCATACTGTAATTTGAACAATGTATTATCATAATGATGATGAAAGTATTTTCTTTTTGGGTCACCCTGCCTCGGTGGGAGACGGCCGACTTGTTGAAAAAAAAAAAAAAAATTATCATCATATTGTAATTTGAACGATATAATAAGACAAACTCACTCATTTTTTTAATATTATGTTCATAGTCTATAAGCCATTAGATTAAGCTGCCCCTAATGCCATGGCATGCCAGTGGCTCTCCTTGCACTTCAATTTATGATTGTAATAACATAACCTATGTAAACTAGCAATGAAATAAATATTTGTATTTGTATTAGAATTTGTAAAAGTGTACCTTTTGATGTTTTCTATCATCAACCTTGTAAACAGTTGTACAGATACCAAAAATAGTTTTCAATATATAATGTCAGAGATGAAGACAAACACAACACTCATCTAAATTTTAGAAGTACAGTGGACCCCCGTGAATTCGTGGTTCTGAATTCGCAGCTTCAGTAATTCGCAGATTTTTCCTTAGAACCTAAGTAATAATTGTTCATGGAAATCCCCACAAATTCGCGATTTATTTCTTTTTTTGGCAATACAGTGGTACCTCGGGTTACGATATTTTTCGTTCGAGAATGCTGTTCAAGTGCCATTACCAACGAATTTATCCCCATAAGGAATAATGTAAAATAGACTAGTCCTTTTACACCCCAAAAATATACTTACAAAAGCATTTAAAAGATAAACTTATATAAAGGGCGATTTTGGGACCATCGTAACTCGAGGTACCACTGTATATAATTTTTATGCATTTTAACGCTAAACATTAAGAAAAATATAATTTAACCCTTTGACTGTTTCACTCGTATATATACGTCTTACGAGCCAATGTTTCTGACATATTAATACGCATAAATTCTAGCGGCCTCAAATCAAGTGGGAGAAAGCTGGTAGGCCCACATGTGAGAGAATGGGTCTCAATGGTCAGTGTCGCAGTATAAAAAAGTCGGGCAGCCAGTGGTGCACTGTGGGAAAGCCATTTCAGTAGTCCATGTTCAGCATGCCTAGCGGTAAGAAATATCTGACTCCCGGCGAATCTGGGACTCTTCTCTTCCCCAGTGATAACTCTAACACAGATGGAAGTGTCTCTGAAGATGAATTTCATGGTTTTGAGGGAGTTTGTGACCGAAAGCAATGCCCAGGATGCCAGAAGGAAGGAAGGAAGGAAGAAAGAAAGAAAGTAAGGAAGGAAGGAAGAGATGAGAGGAAGGAAAGAGAAGAGATGAAAGGAAGGAAGGAAAGAAGAGATGAAAGGAAGGAAGGAAGAAAAGAAGAGATGAGAGGAAGGAAGGAAGGAAGGAAGGAGGAAAGGAAGGAAAGAAGAAAGGAAGGAGAGATGAGAGGAAGGAAGGAACAAAAGAAGTAAGAAAGGAAGAAAAAAGGATTGAATGAAGGAAGGCAGGAAGAGATGCGAGAAAGGAAGGAAGGAAATTAGTAAGAAAGGAAGGAAGGAAGGAATGAAGAAAGAAAGGAAGCTAGGAAGGAGGTTGTGGGAAGAAGACATAAAACCCCCTTTTGTGTTGACAGGCTGACAGGCAGTGAGGGTGGTGAGTAATGGTATAATATGTCATTTTGACAGCTGCCTTACCCTGACTCAGCAAATTTAGATGTCCACACACACAGCTTCAAGCACTAAGGGAAGTTGATGGAAAGTGTCCAGTCATTATATATGTGTACAGTGGACCCCGAGTATGAAAAACTTAATTTCAGAAGCCTGCTCAAGTGCCATTACGGCAATTTACTCCTTAAGGAATAATGTCATGTAGATTAGTCTATTTCAGCCCCCCAAAATATACTTCCACAAGCACTTACAATATTCTACGATTTCCGGGGTGTTCGTTCTCGGGGTCCACTGTACAGTGGTCCCTCCGTTTTGTGTATCTCTGTTTTGGGTGTTTCAGTTTTCGTGCAGTTTTTCGTGGAAAATTTACCTCTGTTTTCGTGTGATTCCCTTCGTTTTCATGCTTGGTCCGGAACCTGTCCACCAGTGCCGCACATACAAGGCCGTAGGCCACCACCTCACATTGTCACGCAGTCTAGCATTGTTTACGCTTGAGTGAACATCACCCCAGGAGTTTATACAAAACATTTATTAACAATTCATTGTTTTGGGCCTTGATTATTGTGTGTGACTACTAAATAAGCTACCATGGGCCCAAAGAAAGCTCCTAGTGCCACTTCTTTGGTAGAGAAAGTGAGGAACACCATAGAACTGAAGAAAGAAATAATAGAAAAATATGATAGTGGTGTATGTATTGCCGAGCTCGCGGGATATACAAAAGCCCCAACAACCATCGGTTCCATTGTGTATAAGAGAAAAGCAATCACTGAAGCTAATGTTGCGAAAGGGGTGAATACAATAACGAAACAGGGTCACAAACAATAGAAAATATGGAGAAATTGTTGTTGCTGTGGATAAACCAAAAACTGCTAGCGGGTGATAGTGTTGTGCAATCCATCATACGTGAAAAAGCAAGGCAGTTGCATACCGATCTTGTCAAGAAAATGCCTGGAACCAGTGATGTTGATGTTGATGAATTTAAGGCAAGCAAAAGCTGGTTGAAAAATTTAAGAAGCGAACTGGCATACACAGTGTTGTAAGGCATGGTGAGGTGCCAGTTCAGATAAACAAGGGGCTGAAAAATTTGTACGCGACTTTAAAAAATATGTAGAGGCTGAAAATTTCAAACCCCAACAAGTGTTTAATTGTGACAAAACAGGCCTCTTTTGGAAGAAAATGCCAAAGGGACCTACATCAAACAGGAGGAAAAGGCAATGCGAGGACACAAGCCTATGAAAGACAGGCTAACTCTAATGTTGTGCGGTAACGCTAATGGGGATTTCAAAGTGAAGCCTTTACTGGTGTATCACTCTGAAAATCCCAGTGTTCAAGAACTACAGTGTTGACAGGAGTATATTGTGTGTTTTGGAAGTCTAATGGTAAGGCATGGGTCACTAGGAAATTTTCCTGGAATGGTTTAATCAAGTACAGTGGTACCTCGAGTTACGATATTTTCGTTGAGAATGCTGTTCAAGTGCCATTACCAAACGAATTTATCCCCATAAGGAATAATGTAAAATAGACTAGTCCTTTTACACCCCCAAAAATATACTTACAAAAGCATTTAAAAAATAAACTTACATAAAGGGCGATTTTGGGACCATCGTAACTCGAGGTACCACTGTATTTGGCCCCAGTGTGAAAATATCTATTGGACAATAAATTGCCACTTAAGTGCCTCCTGGTAATGGACAATGCTCCTGGTCATCCTCAAGACTTGGAAGACCAAATGTCTAAGGATTTCAAATTTGTAACAGTGAAGTTCTTGCCTCCTAACACCACTTCTCTCATCCAGCCCATAGACCAACAGGTCATTGCAAACTTCAAAAAACTGTACACCAAAGCAATGTTTCAAAAGGGGCTTTGATGTGACCAATGACACTAAATTGACCCTAAAAGAGTTCTGGAAGGATCACTTCGATATCTTCCATTGCATAGGCCTTATAGATAAAGCTTGGCAGGGAGTGACTTCCATGATGATGAACTCTGCTTGGAGAAAGTTGTGGCCAGATTGTGTCCCAGAGAGGGATTTTGAAGGGTTTGGGGCTGACCCTGAGAAGCCTATGGAAGTTGTGGAAAGTATTGTGGCATTGGGGAATTGCATGGGGTTGGATGTGAGTGGCGAAGATGTGGAAGAGTTGGTGGAGGACCACAATGAAGATCTAACCACTGAAGAGCTGCAAGAGCTTGAGCTGCAACAACATCAAACGACAACTCAGGAAATTGCTTCAGTGGAGGAAGAGAGATGTAAGGTGCCTTCTTCAGAGATTAAGGAGATTTGTGCAATGTGGAGTAGGGTGTAATAATTTGTGGAGGAACATCACCCTGAGAAAGATGTTGCAATCTGTGCTGGCTACTTTGACAATGACAATGCCATGTCCCATTTTAGGGACATTTTAAAAGCTGCCAGACACAGAGCTCTCTGGAGAGATATTTAGTGCCACAGCTGTGAGTGACTCTCAAGCTGGTCCTAATGGGATTAAAAGACAAAGAAGGAAGTGACCCCAGATGAGGACTTGGTACCTAGAGTCCTTATGGAAAGGGGGATTCCCCTTCCAAAATTAGGTTCTCTTCCTCTCCCCTTCTCCCTCTCTTCCATCCAGCAACATCAGTCTTGTAAGGCAAGTGCCACATTCATTTCATTCATTTGTGCATGTAAATCTATCTTTAAGGTCCCCCAAATTTTTTCCAAACTTCTAGGTTTCTGGAGCGGATTAATTGAATTTCCATTATTTCTTATGGGAAAATGGCTTCAGTTTTCGTGTGTTTCAGTTTTAGTGCATCCCTCAGGAGCGTTAAACACGAAAACCGAGGGTCCACTGTATATATATTATAGAACAATAGTAATAAAAAAAAATTTGCATTGTTGGTTTGTGTAAACATGTTTTGTAAACAGTATAATGATAATAATGTTTGTGCAGTTATTTGTTGCATACAACGAGTGTATATATGTACACTGCACCTTACTTTAGTCTCACAGGCCACAGAAGTTACTTGGAAAAAAAAAATATTGGAAAATACAAGAAACCTTGAATGGGAGTAAATATAAGTGTACCGGTGAGCGGCATGCGACGCTGTTGCCACACGCGGCTCATTTTCTGCCAACTTTACACCTCTATATCTCGGTAAATACTTATCACAAAATTTTTTTTTAGGCTTTAACAATCAGCAAAATAATCCTAACATTTTTAGTAAGAAAATTTTTTTTTTTAATATTTCCCGACAGAATGACAGTTTCAGAAAAGGGCCTCGACAGTCAAAGGGTTCAGTATATTTACCATATGTATATCAAAGAAAACAGGATTGCATGAATTACAGTACAAATACCAAAGAAAATGGGCTTGCATGAATTACAGTACATATGGGGTAACATCGGTATTTTACATTCTAGCACTGTGGGAGACATAGCAGTACAGTACTGTATACGGGTTTATCTTTACATTTTTTTAAGGGTGATGTAAAAGCCGAGATTGAAATTAAATTAACCCTTTCAGGGTTTTTGACGTACTAAGTACGTCTTATGCGCTAGGGTGTTTGACGTACTAGTACGCATAAATTCTAGCGCCCTCAAATCAGCGGGAAAAGGCTGGTAGGACTAGATGTGAGAGAATGGGTCTGTGCGGTCAGTGTGTGCAGTATAAAAAAATCCTGCAGCACACAGTGCATAATGAGAAAAAAAACTCAGACTGTTTTTGGTAAAAAAAAAGCAACTTTGCAGTCTATTTTCTTATGGTATTTTAGGTTGTATTCTCGTTTTCTTGGTCTCATTTGATAGAATGGAAGATATATTACAGAAATAGAGATAATTTTGATTGGTTTACGATGATAAGTACCTTGAAATTGAGCGCAAAGTAGCGAAAATGTTCAATTTTGCCAATGTTCAAGGTAAACAAATCATGCCACGCATCCAATACAATCAACTTGCGAGTCTAATATTCTTGCACAAGTGCGCTGATATTATTATACCATTTTACAATGATGCAGTAGTATACATAATAAAAAAATCTTCTATTTTTTGAGAATAAAAATTCAAAATGGAAAGCAAGGTAATGTAAGAGGGCCTGGAGACATGACTAATGAACAGATAAAATGTTATTTTAGTGCCAGGAATGTCTGTCTTGTTTATTCTGGACCCTATTTTGAAATTGGCTTCTTTTGAAATTTGTGTGAAATTGGCAAATTGCCAATTTATGGCCACTTTATTGGGTAGTTGAAATGTAAATTGGCAGTTTCTTGTGCTCAATCGATAGAACAAATGGAATTCTAGAGAAATAGCTATAGCAGACTGAAACATTGGAATTGGCTGAAAATAAGGCTCAAAGTGGGTGAAATCGCCGATGCGTAAATATCGTCGATACAGCTAACTTCAGGAACAAACCTTAACAGGACACATAGACATAACACAAGGCACAGATCACTCTTCGATGTTCCCCGCGTCCACCTACACTATGCAAAAATGCAATGACATTAAAGGCCCAAAAATTTGGAATTTATTCAAAACTCTGCTAAAAAAAACCTACTCACCCAAAACTAAATACCCACTACTTTACATTACATACAAAGTTAATAAATCACTTTCCACTGCCTCAAAATAACAATATTCACTGTGTTACTCCCCAGCCTCAAAACCTCTTACGTAATTGCTCAAAGAAAAAAAATTTCTCAAACATAATCTAGTACAAATGTTGAAACTTATATCTCATAATGTATAAACCTGTTATAATTAATACAACCTAATCTAACTTTGTTCCTAACATTACCAAATAAAGAAATCCATTCTCAAGTACCCTTGTGCTCATGTAAATTATCTATGACCATATTAACTGTTATTACAACACAAATAATCGATTTGATTTGTTTAATCTGATTTAATAAATTTATTAATACAAATAATAAATTATTATGTTGACATATAAAACTGTAATGATCCAAAATTATAAAACTATTATGTTTCAAAAAAGTTATGTTCAAATTATATTCAAATTTAATAACTTAAATACTCAACTATACTTATACAGTGGACCCGGAGTTCGTGACCATCGGAGTTCGTGAAAATCAAAGTTCGTGATATTTTCCGCTAAAATATTGGTTCGGTGTTCACGATCTGCTCGGAGTTCGTGATTCGTCCCGGACACATACGTGTGGCCTGAGCGGGCCCGGGCACTCCATTCAGCATCAGTGTGCTCTTGTTTACCAGCGAGTGACCCCCCACGCATTCATACCATAATATGTGGAAAAGCAAGGCAATTGCATAGTGTTTCATCAAGAAAATGCCTGCAACAGTGATGAAGTGAACAAATTTAAAGCCAGCAAGGGCTGGTTTGACAGATTTAAGAAACGTAGTGGCATACACAGTGTAATAAGGAATGGTGAGGCAGCCAGTTCAGACAAATTTGCTGCTGAAAAATACATACAGGAATTTCAGGATTACATAAAGAGTGAAAATCTGAAACCTGAACAAGTGTTTAATTGTGATGAAACAGGCCTGTTCTGGAAGAAAATGCCAACAGGACCTACATTACTAAGGAGGAAAAAGGGACTACCAGGACAAGAGCCTATGAAAGACAGGATAACTCTTATGCTTTGTGCTATTGCCAGTGGTGATTTGAAAGCGAAGCCTTTACTGGTGTATAACTCTGAAAATCCCCCAGTGTTTAAGAAGTACAGTGTCGCTAAGATTTGTGTGTGATGTGGAAGTCTAACAGTAAGGCATGGGTCACTAGGAAATTTTCTTTGATTGGTTTCATGAAGTGTTTGGCCCCAGGTGAAGAAATATCTCAAGGAAAGAAATTGCCACTTAAGTGCCTCCTGATAATGGACAATGCTCCTGGTCATCCTCCAGACTTGAAGAGCAAATTGTGGAGGATTTGAAGTTCATCAAAAGTGAAGTTCTTGCCCCCTAATACCACTCCTCTCCTCCAGCCCATGGAAAAGCAGGTCATTTGTA
>WNWK01008434.1:68364-84721 GCA_009830355.1 Cherax destructor | reverse complement strand
ACCTGATCAGCCGGGCTGTGGTTCACGTTGGACTGGTGGGCCAGCAGTAACAGCCGGGTTGATCAGGCTCTGGTCCAACAGGAGGCCTGGTCACAGCCCGGGGCCGGGGGCGTTGACCCCTGGAATTCCTCCAGGAAAGACTCCAGGTAGAAAGAAGAGAAGGGGGAAGAGAAAAAAAGGGGGAAGGAATCAGGTTAAGTCACGGGTGTTCTGAAGTTTGGACATTTAACAATGTAATAAAAAACACCAGAGAAAACCGGGGCAAGATTCATACAGGGGAAAGTTGTGTATAAAGGATTCAACCAGACGGGATGAAAAGTTGGACGTAGGGTAGACAGTTTTAGAGAAGACCAATCAATAGGATGATGTGATCTCTGACATGACAGAAAAGGGGATTATTAGTGTCAGCCTAACACTATTTTTGTGCTCCTAAGTCTGTCAGAAAGAGATCGCCAGTTTCTCCAAAGTACTGAAGAGGACAGGAGGAGCAAAAAATAGAGTAGACACCAGGAGAATCTATAGAGGGAGGAGAGGTATGAGCTAGATTAGTGCAAGAGTGTTAGTCTGGCGAAAGGAAGTTTGATATCTAAGGAACGGAGGGGTTGTTGAGATTAGAGACCAGAGATGTAGGGAAGGCAGAGGACAGGAGAGTTCCCAGGAGTGGGGGGTTTAGGAGAGAAGAAAGTCCGTTTGGCACGAGAGAAAGCAGAGTCTATGAAATGGGAAGGGCAGCCAAGGCGGAAAATGAATTATGAAGAGTAGAAATTTCTGCTTCAAGGAACTGAGGATTACAAATGCGAGAGCACGGAGAAAGAGGAGATAAGAACACTTTTCTTGACAGAGGAGGCATGATAAGAAAAGTAGGGAGTGTACATGCCACTGTGCATAGGCTTGCGGTACACGGAAAAGGCAAAACCTGTAACTGAGCGGTGGACATGAACATCAAGGAAAGGAAGCAAAGAATTAGATTCCCAATCAGCTTTAAACTTAATGGAAGGGGCAAGATTATTAAGAGCATCAAGAAATGGTTGGAAGAGACTTGAGTCATGAGGCCAAAGAGCAAAGATGTCATCTACATAGCGGAGCCAGAGTGAAGGACGTACATCAATAGTGGGAAGAACAGTCTGAAGTATTCCATGTAAAGATTAGCAAGAACAGGAGATAGAGGAGAGCCCATGACGACACCAAAGGTTTGAGAATAATATTTACCTTGAAAAGAAAAGGAATTAGAGTCCACACAAAGGCGGATAAGATCAAGAAAGACATCGGTAGGTATAGGAGATGAAATAACCCTTCATTGGCCTTCTTTTGAGAAAATTAAGGACATCATCCAGAGGGACATTAGTGAAGAGGGACTGATATCAAGACTAAGCATCTTACAGGTCGGGAGAGAGTGAACCCGTTCGATGAAGTCTTGAGAGTGACGAAGGTGGGCAGGAGAAAAGTACCAAGAAAGGGAGTGAGGGTTTTGGCTAGCCAAGAAGCAAGAGAATAAGAGAAGAACCTCTAGAAGATATGATGGGACGCAGAGAAATATCAGGTTTGTGAGTTTTGGGAAGGCCATAGAAATAGGGCAGAGAGGGACAGATGACACGAAAACGTTGAACAAGGTTAAAGTCAGAAGGACAGAGGTCGGAGAGAGTCTTAAGTTTCTTGTTGAAATTTCTCTTGATGCGATCAAGAGGGTTGGAAACGAGAGGGTGTAGGTACGTGAGTCAGAGACAAGACATGGCTTTACGAGGTAATCCTCACGATCAAGGATAACTACCGAATTACCTTTGTCAGAAGAGAGTATGACAATGTTAGCGTTGGATTTAAGAGAAGAAAGGGCAAGCTGATAGCGGCGAGGAAGGTGATGGGTCTTAGAAAACAGGCTATCAAGACCAGGAAGGAGAGCGCCACGAAAAGTGGATAAATCAGGAAGATTATTATTACGAGAGCGAGACTGGCAAAAATAATCAAAAGAGCTAATCATGTCAATACCAGCGCGAGGGGTAGGTGAAGTGGCAAATATTTTAGATTTTGCCACCGAAGTGGCTAGTTTATTGTGCACCCCATATCCATCCTGTGGACGGTAGCGCAAGAGCATATGGATACACAAAAGGCCTAGGCACTAGGCCCCAAAAGGGTTAACAATTGTACATTTGGATTTATATCTACATTTCACTTATCTGTTACACTCAAATTTAGGAAATTTGCTTAGTATAACTGGTATCTTATTTTCATTAATAAGATATCTTGACATGTCACATAGGTTATTATACTGTCTATCTCTATATTCCTCAATAAGTGGACAATTAAGCACATAGTGTTCAAGACAGTGACCATATGTCTGATCACATAATTTGCATTTAGTTTGATCATCATCTGTGTGTCTCCCAAACTGCCAGAAGTACTTGTAGCCAAGCCTAAGCCTGGCCACTACAACATAGTTTTTAGTTTGATATCTTTATTATGCACCCCATACCCATCCTGTGGGCGGTAGTCAAAAGATTACCCACTACAACATACAACATAAACATACTTATATATGTTCATGTTATCATAGTGGGTTATAGATCTACTCAGGCTTCTAACTGCATTCCTATAGCAATAATTTTCATTATACAATTGTAGGCAAGACCAACAAGGAGGTGGCACAGCTATGTTATACTCAGACCAGCTTGAATGTATCAACAATACATGCACAAGAGATGAACATGGAGAATATATAATAGCTAAGTTTAAATCCAAATACCTACAAAAACCTCTCACAGTTATAAACATCTATAGATTACCACAGTCAAATATTAAGCAATTTAGTGAAAAATAAGAAAGTATGATTACTGATGCACACATGAACAAAGACCACTTAATCCTCACAGAAGACTTCAATATAAACCTCCTACAAGATCAGGACCCACAAGTAACTGAATTCACAAACACTATGAGCAACTGCTTGCTGCTCCCGACAGTAACAAAACCTACAAGAATCTCTGAGACCTGTGCCTCTCTATTAGACCATATCTGGACTAACACCATATCCCCATTAAAATCAAGCATAATCACAGACAATACCACAGACCACTACCCTACCTTTCTCATAACCAACCTCGGAAAATTGCCACTAGAGACTACAAAAGTTACCTTCAGACTACATAATGAGACAGCTATTAATAACTTCATAACAGCTATGACACACACTGACTGGCAAACAGAAATAGACAACTGTACAGATACTGACTTATGTATTAATAATTTTCTTAAAAAGACCCAATATCTCTATAATAAACATTGTCCTAAAAAATACTAAACAAATCACATCTAAATGACTAAACAGTCCCTGGCTAACACCCAGCATACTCAAATCCATTAATATAAAACACCTATATGAAAAACAGTACAGAATGGGTCAAATAACAAGAGAACAAACAAAACGTTACTCATCTAACCTAACGAGCCTGATAAGAAGGTCAAAAAAATTGTATTATGAGAACAGATTACATAACTTAAAAGGTGATATAAAAAAGACCTGGAAAACCCTATCTGAAATTCTAGGAACTAAAAAGATATCCACAAACAGAACAATCAAGCTAACAAAACCAGATGAACCCCTACTCCCACCTATTGAAACAGCAAACAAACTCAATGATTTCTTGAAATTAAGACACATGTGCAACATCTGGGTATCTTTATAGTAAACGTTTCGCCATCCAGTGGCTTTATCAATACAAAATTCTAGGACATAATATGAAGAGAGTAGAACTATATACAAAAGATGAGGTAATCAGTCCCTCGGCCTTGTATATAGTTCTACTCTCTTCATATTATGTCCTAGGATTTTGTATTGATAAAGCCACTGGATGGCGAAACGTTTACTATAAAGACACCCAGATGTTGCACATGTGTCTTAATTTCATATTGTCGGTATTGTATACCTTTCTTGTACAATGATTTCTTCTCCACCATAGGAAAAAAGCTGGCAAGCAAAATCCCAAGTTCAAACACTCCACCTAACGACTATCTCACTGGCACCTATCCGAACACTATTCCTAGCCCCGACCAACCCAATAGAAGTTTCACTTATAATCAACACATTAAAAAACAAGGCAGGAGACCTAAATAACTTACCACCTTTTATATACAAAAAAGCCTCTCAAGTTCTCTCACCAATTATTGCAACACTCTTTAACAAATCCATCGAATCCTCTACCTTCCCATCAATACTCAAAATAGCGAGGGTTACCCCATACATAAAGGAGGAGATCAAACAGACCTGAATAACTACAGGCCGATATCTAACTTACCCCTTCTCTCCAAAATCTTTGAAAAATTAATTCATAGACAGATATATTCCTACCTCACCTCCCACAACGTACTCAACCATTGTCAATTTGGATTCAGGTCTAATAAAAATACAAATGATGCCATTATACACAGGCTAGAAATAATTTACACCGCTCTAGCGAAAAAAGAAATCCCAGTGGGAATCTTCATTGATTTACGTAAAGCTTTTGATACAGTTGACCATGATCTGTTACACCTAAAATTATCACACTATGGTATAAGAGGGCACTCCCTCAACTACCTAAAATCATACCTTAGCAACAGAAACCAATATGTGTACACAAATGGAGCTAGCTCTACCGCGCAAACTATTACAGTAGGTGTCCCACAGGGAAGTGTTCTTGGCCCACTTCTCTTTCTCATTTACATTAACGACCTACCAAATGCATCTCAACTACTCAAACCCATACTATTTGCAGATGACACTACATACATTATCTCTCACCCAAGCCCATACATACTTGCCAACACTGTAAATGCTGAAATGCAGAAAATATCTACCTGGATGATGACTAACAAACTTACTCTAAATATTGATAAAACCTATTTCATTCAGTTTGGGAACAGAGCTACAAATGTACCACTTAACATAATGATAAACGGGTCCCCTATCACAAAACTCACTGAGGGAAAATTCTTAGGAATCCATCTTGACAGTGGCCTAAAATTTCAGACACATATACAACAAATTTCCAAGAAAGTCTCAAAGACCGTTGGAATACTATCCAAGATACGGTACTATGTTCCACAACCAGCTCTCCTTACCCTATATCACTCACTCATTTACCCCTACCTCACCTATGGAATCTGCGCATGGGGCTCAACATCAATAACTCATCTCAGACCATTAATAACACAACAAAAGGAAGCAGTTAGAATGATAACAAATTCACACTCCAGACAACATACTCCACCAATATTAAAAAATCTAAACTTACTCACCATAAAAGACATCCATATTTTTTACTGTGCCTATTACATACATAGAACACTCTATGGAAATATTAACCCACCACTAAAACTTCTCCTTACCAACTTTAACAGAACACATGACCATAACACTAGACACAGATCACTCCTCGATGTTCCCCGTGTCCATCTAACACTATGCAAAAACTCAATGCATATAAAAGGCCCGAAAATTTGGAATTCATTACCTGTGATTGCCAAAGAAACCCTGCCTGTACCCCAATTCAAAACGATGCTAAAAAAACACCTTCTCACCCAAACCTAAGTGCACAATATCAAACATTCCCAACAAAGTTGAATAATCACTAAAATGTAAAAACCTGTTATAAATATTGCATATTGAGCTAACTGTTTCTATAACATTAACAAAAAAATAATTCACTCTCTTGTACTCTGTTTAACTTATATAATGACCATATAAACTGTAATTGCAATGCAACTAATTGTTTTAAATTGTTTGATCTCATTCAATGAATTGCATTGCAACAATTAATAAATTATTATGTTCAACTTATGTTCAAATTTTACAACTTACATACACAATTATACCTATTTTGTAAATTATCAACCATAATTTTTTACCATGTAGTCTACTATTAATTAATCTTAAGAATGCCCGCAATGCACAGCATATTAGGGGCTTTTGGCATGTACACCTCATTTATACCTAACTATGTATCATGTCTAAATAACAACATTGTATCATGTCTAAATAAACTATTATTATTATTATTATTATTATTATTATTATTATTATTATTATTATTATTATTATTATTATTATTATTATTATTATTATTATTATTATTATTATTATTATTATTATTATTATTATTATTATTATTATTATTCTAAAGGAAAGACCAAAACCAAGCAGTTCAAGTTTCGGGAAGTCGGGCTCTATACGGCTCATGTTGTCAGTAGCCCTTGTAACCCGAACAACAACAGATCCACGCGTTGTGAGTGAAGCTTCAAGAACAATGTATCTGTTTTATTACGTTGACGACTCTGGCAAGAGAGTCTACACTCTTAAGGTAAGTCTCAACAACCTTCACTAGTAACCTAAGATAAGATAATAGTAAGTTTTTTTCAGGTATACACAAATACAGATATACCTGTAAAGGACCCCAATGGAAATAAGTCACTGACTTTTTTGGGTTATCCTAGGTTCTTTAAACATATACTGCTATGTATGATAGTCTATGTAACTGTATTTGTGTTAACCTGAATAAACTTACTTATGGCTAGCGCACTCAGCTCACACACAGGTCCGGGGATTGAATCCCCGGTATGGCTGGATAACATTAGCGTCGTGTTTCCTTAAGACGCCTGCTGGCTATGTTGACCCATCAGTAGTATAATACCTACCTGGATGTTAGTGGACTGGTGTGGGTCGCATCCTGGGACAAAACTGACCTAATTTGCGGGAAATGCTCAGCATAACAAGTGGCTTTCTATTTAGTATTATATTTATTATCCTATGCATATTGTGAGACTTGATAAAAAAGATACTTATTTTATTTTTTTATAATAAGATATGTTAAGAACGATAAAAGTCAGATCTTATTTATGGGGCTTTATAAGTATTATTTATATTTAAAAGTTAAAAAATAAGATCTTAAATATTTAAAGCAGTATAAAAAGGATAACAGAATATAGATTATTATTGCATTGTATAGATTATATATTAATAAAAAAATATATAGATAATATAGATATAGTATATACATATATATATAATATATATATATATATATATATATATATATATATATATATATATATATATATTATATATATATATATATACAGTGGACCTCCGGTTTTCGTGATTTTTTCGTTCCAGAATGCTGTTCAAGTGCCGTTACCAAACGAATTTATTCCCATAAGGAATAATGTAAATTAGATTAGTCCTTTTAGACTCCCAAAAATACACTTACAAAAGCACTTACAAAAATACACTTACATAATTGCATAATTGTTCGAGTTTGGAGCATGTGCAGGCAGACTGTTCCACTCTTTTATTGCTGTAGAGAAAAATGTCTGAAGCCTGACCAGTGACTCTAGTTACTGCAAAGTTGTTCTTCATTTCCCTAGTTCTATAATTGTTTTGGTTTCCGGCATTAACAAAATTGGCAGTAAGATATTAGGGACACTGGTTTTGAGCATTTTTATAAAAGTAATTTACCTTTAGTGGTTTTACTCAGTCTTCAACATTCAGCATATCCAGTTGTTTTAATGCATTCTGGCCCACATGCTCTCTTGGACCCAGGTCCAGAATGAATCTCACCATTTTGTTCTGGGTGATTTGTAGCTTATCTTTCAGTTTTTTTTTTTAAGGCAGAGTACCATGAAGAGCAAGAGTAATTTATAATACGTACATTGTATGAGAGCTAGACACAGGGTTCTGCGAGCCTCAGTTGGTAGACAGTCTGTCTGTCTGTAGAGGAACTTTAGTCTGGCATTCGCTTTCTTTACTACACTGTTCCCTATTAGTTCTCCTGACATGCTTGGGCCAAAGGGAATTCCCAGATATTTCACTGAATTTACTGTAATAATAGGTTCTCCATTACACTGGACATTAAAATTATTTACCTTTTTCAATTTATGTTTCGTACCAAAGAGTATGGCTTCCGTTTTCCCGAGGTGTATTGATAATTTGTTGGCTACCATCTATTTGCTACAGGACTCTAATTCTAGTGATAGTACCCTAGAAATGTCTTGTGGGTCTTTACCTGTTACTAACAGAGCACTATAATAATAATAATAATAATAATAATAATAATAATAATAATAGTTTATTGTGACATGATACAAAGATGTGCAAAGAGTTGTAGGAATGGGGTGTACATGCCAAAAGCGCCTTATATGCAGAGCATTATGGGCAAACTTAAAATTAACTTTCAATTAATTATTCTATAATAGACTAAATGGTAAAAATTATAGTAAACAATTTACAATATAAGTACAGTGGTACCTCGACTTACGATGCTATCATCTTACGTTATATTCGATAACCGATATTTATAACGTAAGAAATTTGAATGCGACTTACGTTGTTTGATTCGTCTACCGACATTCGTACCGGACGTGTCCGCTTGGCGCCCAGCTGAGCGCGCACTCCAGGGAGCGTCAGTGTGCTATTGTTTACAAGTGAGAGCGACCACCCACCCACACCCACGCATTCATACCAGTATATTGTCATTATTCCACTGTTTTTAGTGCTTGCAACTGCTAAATAAGCCACCATGGGCCCCAAGAAAGCTCCTAGTGCCAAGCCTGTGGTAAAGAATGTGCAGGGAGTGAAGCATTCATGCAGGGAGTGTAGCAGGCATGCAGGGAGTGTAGCAGGCATGCAGGGAGTGTAGCAGGCATGCAGGGAGTGTAGCAGGCATGCAGGGAGTGTAGCAAAGATGCAGAGAGTGTAGCAGGCATGCAGGGAGTGTAGCAGGCATGCAGGGAGTGTAGCAAAGATGCAGGGAGTGTAGCAAAGATGCAGGGAGTGTAGCAGGGATGCAGGGAGTGTAGCAAGGATGCAGGGAGTGTAGCAAGGATGCAGGGAGTGTAGCAGGGATTCAGGGAGCATAGCAAGGATGCAGGGAGTGTAGCAAGGATGCAGGGAGTGTAGCAAGGATGCAGGGAGTGTAGCAAGGATGCAGGGAGTGTAGCAAGGATGCAGGGAGTGTAGCAAGGATGCAGGGAGTGTAGCAAGGATGCAGGGAGTGTAGCACGGATGCAGGGAGTGTAGCAAGGATGCAGGGAGTGTAGCAAGGATGCAGGGAGTGTAGCAAGGATGCAGGGAGTGTAGCAAGGATGCAGGGAGTGTAGCAAGGATGCAGGGAGTGTAGCAAGGATGCAGGGAGTGTAGTAGGCATGCAGGGAGTGTAGCATTCATGCAGGGAGTGTAGCATTCATGCAGGAGTGTAGCATTCATGCAGGGAGTGTAGCATTCATGCAGGGAGTGTAGCATTCATGCAGGGAGTGTAGCATTCATGCAGGGAGTGTAGCATTCATGCAGGGAGTGTAGCATTCAAAGAAAAGGCCAGTAACCCCAGAAAAGAACTTGGTACCTGCAGTGTTAATGGAAGGGGATTCCCCTTCCAAACACTAGCATACTACTCCACCTTCTCCCCTCCTCCCGTCCTCCACACATCAACAACTCTTCAATAAATGTAAGTGACATGTTATTGTTCAATATTTGCATGCTTATTTAGATATTCTTTATTAAATTATTTATTATTTAATGTCCAAAAGTTCTAAAAAATATTTTATTTAACTACTTTTGGAAGTCTTGGACGGATTAAATTTATTTCCATTATTTCTTATGGGGAAAATTGATTCGTCTAACGATTGTTTCGTCTTAAGATATGCCCTCTCTGACGGATTAATATCGTAAGTCGAGGTACCACTGTACTATACAGTGGTCCCCCGCCTAATGAGCAAAATTCATTCCAGAAGCCTGGTAAAGTGCCATTACCGAACGAATTTACATCCTTAAGAAATAATGTCACGTAGGTTAGTCTATTTCAGACCCCCAAAAATACACTTCCACAAGCACTTACAATATTATACAGTAGGGCCCCACTTATATGGCAGGTTAGGTTCCAGGCTAGTGCCTTAAAGCAGACATCGCCGAAAAGCAGAACGCCATTTTTTTCCACTTCCACTTTCCACTAGGCATTAAAAAACACAATAAAAAGTATGATACACACAGAGTACACTTATTACTTACTTTAAAGTATTAACATTGGCTTAAAATAGTCTGTGAACCAATTTATGAAAAGATCAGTAGTCATCCAAGCTTTCGAATTGGATTTATAATAAACAGGGAGGCTACCTTTTGCATAGTTCTTTAGGGCCCTAGGATTCTCTGAGTGATAAATTATCATAGGTTTTAACTTGCAATCCCCAGCAGCATTAGCTCCTAGCAAGTGTTAGTTGAAGACTCAGATGAGTCAAAGGGATGTTAGGAAGTATTTCTTCAGCCATAGAGTAGTCAGGAAGTGGAATAGTCTAGCAAATTAATAAAATTAATAAAAACTGACATATATATGGAGAGGTATCAGAGGGTGTGGGGCTGGGGGCTATACAGAGAGAGGGAGAAGGTGGGGAGAGGGAGTGGTGGTGACACTTTTGAAGTGTCAGTAAGGGGTCATTCCTCGATTAGTGACGAAATCGTTTACCGACAGGGTCTTAGGCCCCTATCTCCGTCATTAAGTGAGGAGAGACTGTATATATGTATATACACATATAGTCACTGGGCACGTTCCTAGAACTGGTAAAGCTTCTGGAAGCTTGTTGTTGTGTGTGGGTAGACTTGTAAATATGCTGAGTCACTGGCGTGGCTAGTGTCAATGACGCATTACACCACTCACTAACCCTCACTGCCTTCCACAACACACATTGAAATAAGTCACTGTCTGACTTTTTTGGGTTATCCTAGGTTGATGGTCGTCTGGGTCGTCTCTCCTTCCTACCTTCCTTCCTTCCTACCTACCTTCCCTCCTTCCTTCCTCTCATCTCTTCCTTCCTTCCTTCCTTCCTCTCATCTCTTCCTTCCTTCCTTCTGGTTTCCTGGGCATTGCTTTCGGTCACAAACTCCTCAAAACCATGAAAGGCAGCTTCACTGACACTTCCATCTGTGTTAGAACCGTCACTTGGGAAAATATGAGTCCCAGTTCGCCGGGGAGTGAGGAATTTCTTACCGCGAGTCATGGTAAACAAGGCATACTGAAATGGTGTTCTCACAATGCAATGTGGGTGCCCCGATTTTTTCCTACTCCGTACACTCACCATGCAGACCCATTCTCTCACATGTAGGCCTACCAGCTTTCTCCCGCTCGATTTGAAGGCGCTAGAATTTATGCATATAAGTACGGCACCAACCCTGGCTCTCAAACCGTACATGTACGGCACCGACCCTGAAAGGGTTAAGGTAAGTAATGAGTGTACTGTATGTGTATTTTATTGCTCTGGGCTGCTTTAAATATCATATACGTATTACGTTTGGGAGTGGGAGCCAGGTCTATCTACACCTGACTTTCTACAGATAAATACTACTCACTTCTCACCCTATACAGTGGTACCTCGACTTACGATGGTCCCCAAACTCACCCTTTTATGTAAGTTTATTTTTTTAAATGCTTTTGTAAGTGTAATTTTGGGGGTCTAAAAGGACTAGTCTATTTTACAACATTTCTTAAGGAGATAAATTCGTTTGGTAATGGCACTTGAACAGCATTCTGTAATGAAAAAATATCGTAAGTCGAGGTACCACTGTATTAAGACTACAAATATTTTAAGGTAGGTAATGAATGTACTGTGTATGTATTTTACTTTTTATTGTTTTAAGAACATAAGAAAGGAGGAACACTGCAGCAGGCCTGTTGGTCCATACTAGGCAGGTCCTTCACATTCCATCCCACTAACAGAATATTTGTTCAACCCAATCTTCAATGCTACCCAAGAAATAAGCTTTGATAATTCTATTTACTCATGTGCAATTCCCACTCAAATCCAACCCCCTCTCACTCATGAATTTATCCAACCTAAATTTGAAACTACCCAAGGTCCTTGCTTCGATAACCCTACTAGGCAGACTGTTCCACTCATCAACTACCCTATTTCCAAACCAATACTTTCCTATATCCTTTCTAAATCTAAACTTATCTAATTTGAATCCATTATTACCTAGTTCTGCTGTTAGCTTAATATATGTTAGTGTAAACTTATCTGGCATTTGTATGCATTTAGAAGTGGAAAAAATGGCATTCTGCTTTTTGGTGGTAGCCTGGAACCTAACCTGCCATATAAGTGGGGCCCTACTGTATTTAACACATTTACCATACAGTAGGGCCCTACTTATACGGCAGGTTAGGTTCCAGGCTACTGCCGGAAAGCAGAATTCTATTTTTTTTCCACTTATAAATGCATATAAATGCCAGATAACAAGTTTACACTAACATATGTATATTAACCCTTAAACTGTCCACACGTAGATCTACGTTCACCTGCGTACTGCTCGAATATTTTGAAAACAAATTTTTTTAAATGAAGAGCGCATTTTTATAAACAGGATAGGCTAAAAAAAAAAAATTTAGGGCCAGTAATTACCGAGATATAAGCCCGCCAATTTGGTGCTGGATGCTCGCCTGATGGCAACATCAAGTCCTGCCACTAATATTATGTACTGAAATAGTACTCAAATAGTCACAATCACACCAACAGGTGAACATTTTCACCTGCCTTGGTCATTTACTATTATCTATAAATATATACGAAGTATTTATAGGTCCCAGCAATGTTTTAGACATCCTGGAGTATATATGAAACTCCTTGAAGAATGGTGTTATGACAATTGCCAGATAACTACTGATAAGGCAGTGACATTGATGAATGAATGTGTGCAGGGAACCCTTGCTTTTTCACTCTGTATCTATCTATCTGTCTGTCTATCTATCTGCCTGTCTATCTGCCTGTCTATCTGTCTGTATCTGTCTGTGTCTGTCTAGCTCTGCTTATCTGTCTTTCTGTCTGCCTGTGTGCCTGGAGTATATGAAACTCCTTGAAGAATGGTGTGTTGACAAGTGTCAGATAACTCTTGACAGCCCAGTGACATTTGATAAATGTCAGCAGTGCTGGAGGGAACCCTCCCTTTTTCAATGTCTGTCTGTCTATCTTTCTGTCTGTTTGTCTAGCTCTGCTTATCTGTCTTTCTGTCTGCCTGTGTGTGTGTCTTTCCGTCTGCCAACAGGTATTATACACAATGCAGAAGTGACGATGCGTATTACTTGCCAGTCATGCTTATTATGTCTTATATCTACAAGCATTGTATAGCACTTTGCCTGGAATTTTTGGGTTATCCTAGGTAATTTACACTATGTATAATAACTGTACTTATGTGTACATGTGAGAGAGAGACAGAGATATAGGACATATAGATATAGATACGTAGATATATAGACAGACAAAGATATAGACAGACAAAGATATAGACAGACAAAGATATAGACAGACAAAGATATAGACAGACAAAGATATAGACAGAC
Organism: Cherax destructor; assembly: GCA_009830355.1. Lineage (NCBI taxonomy): Eukaryota > Metazoa > Arthropoda > Malacostraca > Decapoda > Parastacidae > Cherax > Cherax destructor. The sequence goes on along the minus strand of WNWK01008434.1, from coordinate 71,378 downwards.
AGAGATATAGACAGATAGACAGAGTTATGGATAGATAGAGAGACAGCCAGAGACAGCCAAAGCCAGCCAGCCTGCCGAATACATAAGAACATAAGAAAGAAGGAACACTGCAGCAGGCCTACTGGCCCATGCAAGGCAGGTCCATGTCACCCCCCAGCTTAGACCAATGACCCTCCTAGTCAGGTCACATCCTCTGAAGGAAGGAGCATGGCATCAGACCTAGTAGCACAAGCTAATCAGGTCCAACTCACACCCACCCACAGCCACTCATGTATTTATCTAACCTATTTTTACTTTCCTCTTATAAGGGGAGTGTTAATGCGACATGACATCATTGAGTACCTGGTGTTTGCCACACTATTTGCTCTAGCTGGCACTCAATTGAACTGGTGCTCCCACAAGGTACTAAGTGGTCCCAGATTTTTTTCATACTGCGCACACTGAGTGCGCAGACCCATTCTCTCATGTCTAGGCGACTCAGGCCTATCGCACTAAATTTGAAGGAATGAAAAATAAAACGTAGATCTACGTTCGGAGCAGTACGCACGTGCACGTATATCTACGTGTGGACAGTTTAAGGGTTAAGTTAGCAATAGAACTAGGCATTAACCCTTTCACTGTCAACAGCCCTGATCACAAACCTGCTCTCAGTGTCGAAAAATATTAAAAAAAAAAATTATTTTTTCTTATGAAAATCTTAACCCTTTCAGGGTCCGTGCCGTAGTACTATGCCTTTGAGTTCTGGGTCCAAACCGTAGTTCTATGTCATGAGCTCATCTCACTCAGATAAGCTTTGAGCGGTAAATTTGGGCCTAGATATGAGAGAATGCATCTATGTGGTAAGTGTGCACCACATAAAACAAATCCTGCAGCACACAGTGCATAATGAGAGAAAAAAAACTGGAACCGTAATTTTTTATTAAAACAGCGACTTTGCAGTGTTTTCTCGTATACTTTTTATAGTTGTATTTGCGATTTCTTGGTCTCATTTGATAGCATGGAAGATATGTTACAGATATGGAGATGATTTTGATTGGTTTTAGTACTGGAAATGGCTTGAAACTGAGCTTAAATTAGCGGAAATGTTTAATTTTTGCTGATGTTCAAGAGTAAACAAATGACCTCATACGTCTAATACGTGCCAGCTGGTGGGTCTAATATACGTTCACAAATGTGGTGATATTATTTGTACAATTATTACAATATTGCATAACAGTAAATCTTCCATTTTTTGGTTTGAATAAATATTCATTATGTGAATAAAAAATAAAAATTTAATTCATTTGTAAAGACTGAAAACGTAACTATTGAACAGAGGAAATGTTAGTGTAGTGCCAGGAATGCCTGCATTGTTTATTCTGCACTCTATTTTGAAATTTGAATATTTTGAACTTTGAGTTAAATTGGCTAAATTACCAAATTCCAATCACTTTATTTTGTAGTTAAAACAGTTGACTGGGCGATTTCTTGTGCTCAATCGATAGAATAGAAGAAATACTAGTGAAATAGCTAAGAATTTAGTCGACTGGAATAATGTAATTGGCCTAAAATGGGAGTCATATTCAGCAAAATCGCCGATGTGTAAATATCGCTGACACATCAAAATTCGCGAGAGCATAATTTCGTCAATTTTCAATCAAATTTCGTACTTTTTGTTTTATTACTTTCAGAAAAAGATTCTCTACCATTTCATAAGAAAAAATAAGAATTTTTTTTTTTTTAAATTCTTGGACACTGGTGCACCCCTTCCAAAAATGGCCTTGGACCCTGAAAGGGTTAAGAATATTTTTCTGAATGTTTTAAAAGAAAAAAAATTGCAATCAGTACTTACCGAGATATAGAGGTGTGAAGTTGAGAAAGTGAACCGCTTGTGGCAACATCGGCGACTGCCGCTCGGTAATATTATTTTTACTTTTATTCTGTTTTTCTTTTTTATTATTTTATTTTTTCAAGCAACTTTTGTGGCCTGTGAGACCAATATAATGCATAATGTATATTTATTCACTCGTTGTATGCAACACAATAACCGCACAAATATTGTTATCATTATAATTTTTACAAAACTTGTCTACACAAGCCCACGCTGCCTTCCCCACCACCGACGCTACCTTCCCCACCAACCATGCTGTCTTCCCCCACCACCCACACTGTCTTCCCCACCACCCACATGGAAATAAGTCACTTTGTCTTGTTTTTGTTAGGTTATCATAGGTTCTCTACACATATGCTGCTATGTATGATAATCTATGTAACTGTATTTTTGTATACCTGAATAAACTTACTTATTCTATGAGACATGGGAAAATATGAGTTTCCTCTTTCACTGTGTTACAACTGAACATGAACGAGACGGCCCAGCACCAGAGGTGGAAGGTTGATGGTCGTCTGGGTTTTCAGCACTATGTATTTCCGGTATCCTGGGCATTCCTTTCAGTCACAAACTCTTCAAAACCATGAAATTCATCTTCACTGACACTTCCATCTGTGTTAGAACTATCACTTGGGAAGAGAAGAGTCCCAATTCGCCAAGGAGTAAGATATTTCTTACCGCCAGGCATGGTAAACAAGGCCTTCTGAAATGACTCACAATGCACCACCAGCTCCTTGATTTTTATTTTATTGCACACACTGACCACGCAGACCCATTCTCTCACATGTGGGTGTACCAGCTTTCTCCCGCTAGATTTGAAGCTGCTAGAATTTTGGGATAGTACTAAAAAACCAACACTGGCTTGCAAGCCGTAGTACTACAGCACCGACAGTGAAAGGGTTAAAAACCAAGAAAAAGTAAAATACACACACAGTGTACTCATTACTTACCTCAGAATATTTGTAGTCTTAATGTAGGGCGAGAAGTGAGTAGTAGTATTTATTTTAAGAAGTCAGGTGTAGTAGCCCTCCTGGCTACCCCACCCACACGTAATATACTACGACATTGAAAGTGCCCTAGAGCGATAAAATGCATATACAGTACACTCATTACTTACCTTAAAATATTTATTGTCTTAATGTAG
>WNWK01008434.1:33364-63364 GCA_009830355.1 Cherax destructor | reverse complement strand
ACCTGTGAAAGAATCATGATACTCTTATAAATACTCTGCATGAGAGGGATAATAATGTCAATAACTTATTCCTAAGTTATAGATAATTATGTTTGTGTAAAAATCTTAGGTAATGGCGCCCCAAATCTCGGAGCGCTACACTTCTCCGTCCTTATTGGAAGCCCCAAGGCTACTGAGCCAGTACCCAAGTAAGCTCTTCCACCCTAATCCTAACAGAAGTTGCCCAATGGAAATAAGTCACTCTGTCTGACTTTTTTGGGTTATCCTAGGTTCTCTACACATATGCTGCTATGTATGATAATGTATGTAAATGTATTTGTGTATATCTGAATAAACTTACTTACTTACTTACTTATGTAGTGTATTTCAAGTGAAACAATCATAAAAATCGCAATTTTGGGGGTTAAAAAAAAAAAACCTGACTAATTGCCAACATGTCCTTTTGCTAACAGCAAGAACAAAAAAATAACATTTTGGTAAAAACATACTTAGAAATATGATAGAAACAAGCTGATTGCATCAACATGTTGCAAGAATTATGCACTATTTTTTGGTAAGAAAACATTTTTTTCCATAATTTTTAAATTTTCCCTGTTACTCACTCCTAAAAAATCTCGCCCCACCCTTAACCCTTTGGGGGTCGACAGGCCTTCTCGGAAACGTGTTCCTGGGGTCGAAAATTTTTTGGAAAAAAAAAATTAATTTTTCTTATGAAATGATAGAGAATCTTTTTCCGACCATACTCCACCAAAATTATGAAATTTGATCGAAAACTAATGGAATTATGCTTTTGCGAAGTTCGCGGTATCTATGACACTGACGCATCGGCGATTTCGCCCACTTTGAGCCCTATTTTCGACAAATTCCAATGTTTCAGTCTCCTAAAATTATAGCTATTTCGCTAGAACTCCATTTCTTCTATCGATTGAGTACAAGAAACCGTCTATTTACCAATTTCATCTACCCAAAATAGTGGTCAGAAAATGGCAATTTTCCAATTTCACACAAATTTCAAACGATGCCAATTTCAAAATAGGGTCCAGAGTAAACAAGGCAGACATTCCTGGCACTAAAATAACATGTTCTCTGTTCATTAGCCACGTCTCCAGGCCCCTGTTCCATTACTTTTGCTTTCCATTTTGAATTTTTATTCTCACACAAAAATAGAAGATTTACTGTTATGTATACAACTGCATCATTGTAAAAATGGTATAAATAATATCAGAGCACTTGTGCATGAATATAAGACTCGCCAGTTGATGTGTATTGGACGCATGGTGTGATTTGTTTACTCTTGAACATCGTCAAAAATCGAACATTTTCGCTACTTTGAGCTCAATTTCAAGGTACTTGTCATTGTCATACCAATCAAAATCATCTCTATTTCTGTAATATATCTTCCATTCTATCAAATGAGACCAAGAAAACGAGAATACAGTGGACCCCCGAGTTTCTTAAGGTTCTTATTTTGTATCGTGTTTCGTAAGCTTTTTTCGATTTTGAGAATCGTAAAATGGCTCGTGTTTCGTAACGTATTAGACCTGTCCGCCTGCTCCGCGCCTGCGCGGGACGCAGGATGCCGCCAGTGAAGTGTTGTTTACCATTGAGAGAACATTACCTAGCGTGCTCTTTCAAACATTCACACTACATTTGGTGTTTTTTTTGGTGGTTTAGTGACTGTCACTGTGAAATAAGTCACCATGGGTCCAAAGAAGCTTCCTATTGGCACCTCTGTGGTAAAGAAAGTGAGGAACACCATCGAACTGAAGAAAGAGATTATAGAAAAATATGAGAGTGGCGTACGTCTGAGTGATCTTGCAAGGATGTACAACAAAACCCCTTCTACTATCAGCTCTATCCTGGCAAAGAGAAATGAGATCAAGGAAGCTAATGTTGCAAAAGGGGTTGATATGTTAACGAAAAATAGATTGAAAACAGTGGATGAGGTTGAGAAGTTGTTGTTGGTGTGGATCCATGAAAAACAGAGAGCGGGTGATAGTATTTCCATGGCGATAATTTGTGAAAAGGCAAGGAAGTTGCACGCAGATCTTGTCAAGACAATGCCTGCAACCAGTGGTGAGGCAAGTGATTTTAAAGCCAGCAAAGGCTGGTTTGACAGGTTTAAGAAACGTAGTGGCATACACAGTGTTGTGAGGCATGGTGAGGCAGCCAGCTCAGACAAACGTGCAGCTGAAAAATTTGTGCATGAATTCCAGGGGTTCGTAGAGGCTGAACAATTCCTCCCCCAACAAGTGTAACTGTGATGAAACAGGCCTGTTTTGGAAGAAAATGCCCAACAGGACCTACATTACTCAGGAGGAAAAGGCACAGCCAGGACACAAGCCTATGAAAGACAGGCTAACTCTCATGTTTTGTTCTAATGCTAGTGGGGATTTTAAAGTGAAGACTTTACTGGTGTATCACTATGAAAATCCCAGACCCTTCAAGAATCACAGTGTTGACAAGAATAATTTGTGTGTGCATTGGAAGGCTAACACCAAGGCATGGGTCACTACGGAGATTTTCAAGGAATGGGTGACTGGAGTGTTTGGCCCTACTGTGAAGAAATTCCTCTTGGAAAAGAAATTGCCACTCAAGTGCCTCCTGATACTGGACAATGCTCCTGCTCACCCTCACAACTTGCAAGAGAGTTTGTCTGACAAGTTTAACTTCATCAGAGTGAAGTTCTTGCCTCCTAACACCACCTCCTCCAGCCCATGGACCAGCAGGTCATTTCCAACTTCAAGAAACTGTACACCAAAGCACTGTTTGAAAAGTGCTTTGAAGTGACCTCGGACACTGAGTTGACCCTAAGAGAGTTCTGGAAAGATCACTTCAACATTGTGCAATGCATATGCCTTATAGGTAAGGCTTGGGAGGGAGTGACTTCCAGGACTTTGAACTCTGCTTGGAGACCATTGTGGCCAGGTTGTGTCCAACAGAGGGATTTTGAAGGATTTGAGGCTGATCCTGACGACCCTGTGCCTGTTGTGGACTCTATTGTGGAATTGGGCAAGTCCCTGGGGTTGGAGGTAAGTGGTGAGGATGTGGAAGTGTTGGTGCAGGAGCACAGGGTAGACCTAACCACTGAAGAGCTGAGAGAGCTTCATCAGGAACAGCAACAGACGACATTTAAGGAAATTGATTCAGAGGAGGAGGCTGGACAGGGTGAGGTAGTAACTTCTTCAGAGATTAAGGAAATTTGTTTTATGTGGACTAAGGTGCAGACATTTGTTGAAAAACACCACCCTTAGCAAGCTGAAGAAAACCACATCTGCAACATGTTCAGTGACAGAATCTTGCCCCACTTCAGGAAAATGTTGAAGAGTCGCCAGAAACAGAGGACTCTGGACAGTTATATTTCTAGGAAGGGGTCTAGTGACTCTCAAGCTGGTCCTAGTGGCATTAAAAGAAAAAGGGAAGTAACCCCAGATAAGGACTTGTTACCTGAAATCCTTTTGGAGGGGGATTTCCCTTCCAAACACTAACACCCTATCCATGTCCTCCTCCCTATCTTCCAGATGCCAGTAACTCTCTTCAATAAAGGTAAGTAAATGTTATTTATTAATCTGTTATTTATTATTTATTATGTAGTAGTATTTATAATTACATGTACAGTGGACCCCCGAATATCATAAGGCTCGTATATCATAAAACTCGTGTTACGTAAGCTTTTTTTGATTCTGTGTATCGTAAATAGACTCATGTATCGTAACGTATTAGACCTGTCCGCCTGCTCCGCGCCTGCCCTGCACCTGCGCTTTACGCCAGTGAAGCGTTGTTTACCATTGAGAGAACATTACCCAGCGCGCTCTTTCAAACATTCACAATACTTTTGTTGTGTTTATTGCTGATTCAGTGATTGTCACTGTGAAATAAGTCACCATAGGTCCAAAGAAGCTTCCTAGTGGCACCCCTGTGGTAAAGAGACTGAGGAACACCATCGAACTGAAGAAAGAGATTGTTGAAAAATATGAGAGTGGCGTATGTGTGAGTGAGCTTTCCAGGATGTACAACGACCCTGTGCCTGTTGTGGAAGATATTGTGAATTTGGAGGAGGACGATGGACAGAGTGAGGTAGTAACTTCTTCAGAGATTAAGGAAATGTGTTCTATGTGGACTAAGGTGCAGACATTTGTTGAAAAACACCACCCTGAGCAAGGTGAAATAAGCCATCTCTGCAACCAGTTCAGTGACAGAGCCATGTTGCACTTCAGGAAAATGTTAAACAGGCGCCAGAAACAGAGGACTGTGGACAGTTATTTTGTGCGACAGGGTTCTAGTGACTCTCAAGTTGGTCCTAGTGGCATTAAAAGACAAAGAAGGGAAGTAACCCCAGAGAGGGACTTGTTACCTGAAGTCCTTTTGGAGGGGGATTCCCCTTCCAACCACTAACTCCCTGCCCCTGTCATCCTCCCTATCTTCCAGATGCCTGCAATTCTTCAATAAAGGTAAGTAAATGTATATATATATTGTATTGTTTTTTATTATTTAGTACATGTATGTGAATATTTTTGGGTGGAACAGATTAATTGTATTTACATTATTTCTTATGGGAAATAAGGTTTCGAATTACGTATATTTTGTGTTAAGTAATATCTCCTGGAACGGATTAATTACGATAGTCGAGGGACCACTGTATGTGTTAATAATGTTGTTTTGTGTATGTAGAACTATAATTAAAATGTATTTTTTGTGAATATTTTTGGGTGGAACAGATTAATTGTATTTACATTATTTCTTATGGGAAATAAGGTTTCGAGTTTCAAAGTTTTCGAGTTGAGGTCTAGCTCTTGGAATGGATTAAGACCGATAGTCGAGGGACCACTGTATTCAAGGGGGACAAAATTCAAGGGTCCACTGTAGTATATAAAATATGAAATAACTTTAAAACACTTGAAATTTTGGAAAGTTTCCATACATAATGGAGAGTCGTGCTGACGGAGAATGTAAACAAACCGAGTGGCCCGCTGTGACCGTATTAGAAAGTCAGGTGGGGGAGCCATATAGAGAGTTTTGGTCATAATTTGAAATTTCCATTTTAGCGGAACACCGTAAAACGGGGCCCTACTGTATATAGATGTTTGATGCCTCTCTGGCATGCTTATAATTTTTTTGGTAAAACATGTGGGTTTGTTTTCCATTTTTACATTGTATTGCATAGGAATCATGATTGAATTTTGGATTTTTTATTTTTTTCATGGATATTTTTTATTTCGGTGTTTCTCAGTTGTTTTTCAACCAAATTCTTAATTTTTTTATCATTTGGTGCATGTATATTTTTCATTTTTTTTTTTTTACATTAGTGAAGAAAAATGGAATATGCAAAGCTTGAGAACATCATGATTGTGTGGTACATGTAAGATTTGGTTGACCTGATGTGCCATGGGCCAGGAAATCTCGTCACACAATGTGAGGGGTGACCTTACAGTAATTTTATCTTATTTTGTACCCATAATATTTGTGTCATTTCCATCTCATTTTTTAATCTATAGTATGTTACCCATAAGTTAAATACTTTTTTTTTTTTTCTTTCAGAAAACTGATCCCAATGGGAAAGTGTGCTTTTCTGCCCATCCTGGTAAGTTATAACTACTAACAGCAGGTTAAGTTATGTTCCTCTTGTTTGTTTTATCTACCCACCCTGGTAAGTTATACAGTGGAACCTCGATTTTCGAACGCATTGACTATTGAACGATTCGAGTTTCGAACGCATTTTTTTAACCAATTTTGTCCTGAGTATCGAACGTGCCCCGTGTTTCGAACCACGTGCGTACCAGACCTGTCCGCCCCACGCCTGCCCGCGCAGCCGTCGTGAGTCAGTCTGCCTTAGTTTCTCCTTGAGTGAACATTACATTATATACTAGGCATTTAAAGTGCCCTAGCTCAATAAAATGCATATACAGTACACTCATTACTTACCTTAAAATATTTGTAGTCTTAATGGTCTTAACCCTTTCAGGGTCCAAGGCCATTTTTGGAAGGGGTGCGCCAGTGTCCAAGAATTTAAAAAAAAAAATCTTATTTTTTCTTATGAAATGGTAGAGAATCTTTTTCTGAAGGTAATAAAACAAAAAGTACGAAATTTGATTGAAAATTGACGAAATTATGCTCTCGCGAATTTTGATGTGTCAGCGATATTTATGCATTGGCAATTTTGTCGACTTTGACTCACATTTTAGGCCAATTACATTATTCCAGTCGATTAAATTCTTAGCTATTTCACTAGTATTATTTCTATTCTATCGATTGAGCACAAGAAATCGCCCAGTCAACTGTTTCAACTACAAAATAAAGTGATTGGAAATTGGTAATTTAGCCAATTTAACTCAAAGTTCAAAATATTCCAATTTCAAAATAGGGTACATAATAAACAATGCAGGCATTCCTGGCACTAAACTAACATTTCCTCTGTTCATTAGTTACGTTTTCAGTCTTTACAAATGAATTCCATTTTTATTTTTTATTCACATAATGAATTTTTATTCAAACCAAAAAATGGAAGATTTACTGTTATGCAATATTTTAATAATTGTACAAATAATATCGCCACATTTGTGAACGTATATTAGACCCACCAGCTGGTGCGTATTAGACGTGTGAGGTCATTTGTTTACTCTTGAACATAGGCAAAAATTTAACATTTCCGCAATTTTGAGCTCAGTTTCAAGCCATTTGCAGTATTAAAACCAATCAAAATCATCTCTATATCTGTAATATATCTTCCATTCTATCAAATGAGACCAAGAAATCGTAAATACAACTACAGTATACAAAGTACAGTGGACCCCCGGCTAACGAACACCCCGGAAATCGTACAATTATGTAAGTATAATATTGTAAGTGCTTGTGGAAGTGTATTTTTGGGGGTCTGAAATAGACTAACCTACGTGACATTATTTCTTAAGGAAGTAAATTCGTTCGGTAATGGCACTTGAGCAGGCTTCTGGAATGAAGTTTTTTCGTTAGCCGGGGGTCCACTGTATGTACAGTGGACCCCCAAATAACGAGCATAATTGTTAGAACAATGATGGAACCATATCTTGGTAAGGGGCATACAGTGGACCCTCAGTTTTCGTTCAAAATTCTTTCCAGAATGCTGTTCAAGTGCTGTTACCAAACGAATTTGTTCCCATAAGGACAAATGTAAATTAGATTAGTTGCTTCAGACCCCCCAAAAAAAACACAAAAGCTCTTACAAAAATACACTTACATAATTGTTCGAGTTTGGAGGTGAACGAAAACCGAGGGTCCACTGTATATTATATACTGATAACTGGTACACAAGCCCTTTACTCAGTGATTTCTTGTGAGTGAACATGACAGACGTGTGTGGCACAGTGTGTGGAAATTGTAAACATATGCCTAGGTTCGATGCTGGCACTCGTAGATTGTGTCCACAAGAGTTATAAGTGGTACATAAAACTCTATTTCCATCTTCTTGACATTTCCATGCTGAATGCTTATAACATGTACAAGTTGAAGACCAACAACAAATCCAAATATGGTGAATTTTGTTTGTCAGTCATCAGACAAATAATATTCAAGTACCAATGAACAACACCTGCAATTGACCAGCGCCCACGAAATTATCAACACATGCCCTCTCGTCTGAGGCCTGGTGATCACTATCCCATACAACTGCCTGCTACAACTTTCAAGAAAAGTGCTCAGAAGAGGTGTTTTGTCTGTAAACATACCACAAAACGCCCACAAAAATGCAGAGACACTCGTTTTATGTGTGAGGAGTGTAAAACACCACTGTGCATATACCCATGTTTCAAAGAATTCTACAAGCTGCAGGAGTTCTAGGAAAGTGTCCAGTGACTGTACATTTGTATATACAGTGGACCCCCGAGTAACGTAAAAACTTCATTCCAGAAGCCTGCTCAAGTGCCATTACCAAACGAATTTACTCCCTTAAGGAATAATGTCACGTAGGTTAGTCTATTTCAGACCCCCAAAAATACACTTCCACAAGCACTTACAATATTATACTTACATAACTGTACGATTTCCGGGGTGTTCGTTACTCGGGGGTCCACTGTATGTTATAGAACAATAGTAATGACCATTTTTTTTATTGTTTGTGTAAACAAGTTTTGTAAACAATATAAAGATACTAATGTTTATGCGATTATTTTGTTGCATACAACGAGTGTATATATATGCATTGCACCTTACTTTGGTCTCACAGGCCACATAAGTTACGTAAAAAAAGAAAATAGTGAAAAAAACAAGAAATCTACGAATGGAAGTAAACAAAAGTTTACTGAGTGAGTGGCATTCGCCGCTGTTGCCATACGCGGCTCATTTTCTGCCAACTTTACGCCTCCATATCTTGGTAAGTATTGATCGCAAATTTTTTTTTTTAGGATAAAAACAATCAGAAAAATAATCTTAACATTTTGATAAGAAAAAATAATTTTTTTTTTCGAATATTTCCCGACATAGAATGACAGTTTCAGAAAGGGGTCTTCGACAGTCAAAGGGTTAAAGATAGATTTACATGCACAAATGAATGAACTGAATGTGACACTTACCTTTATTGAAGACTGATGTTGCTGGATGAAAGAGAGGGAGGAGGGGAGAGGGAAGAGACCCTAATTTTTGGAAGGGGAATCCCCCTCCATAAGGACTACAGGTACCAAGTCCTCATCTGGGGTCACTTCCCTTCTTTGTCTTTTAATCCCACTAGGACCAGCTTGTGAGTCACTGCACACCTGTGGCACTAAATATCTGTCCAGAGAGCTCTGTGTCTGGCGTCTCTTTAACCCTTTCGGGGTCGGTGCCGTACTAGTATGTTTTACGAGCAGGGGTCGGTGCCGTACTAGTACGCGTAAATTCTAGCAGCCTCAAATTAAGCAGGAAACGGCTGGTAGGCCTACATATGAAAGAATGGGTCTATGTGGTCAGTGTGCGCAGTATAAAAAAATCCTGCACCACACACTGCATAATGAGAAAAAAAAAACTGAACGTTTTTTTCATTTAAAACAGCGACTTTGCAGTCTATTTTCGTATGGTATTTATTGATGTATTCTCGTTTTCTTGGTCATGTGATAGAATGGAAGATATATTACAGAAATAGAGATGATTTTGATTGGTTTGACAATGACAAGTACCTTGAAATTGAGCTCAAAGTAGTGAAAATGTTCAAGAGTAAACAAATCACACCATGCGTCCAATACACATCAACTGCCGAGTATAATATTTTTGCACAAGTGCACTGATATTATTTATACTATTTTTACAATGATGCAGTTGTATACATAACAGTAATATTTTTTGTGAGAATAAAAATTCAAAATGGAAAGCAAAAGTAATGTAAGAGGGGCCTGGAGACGTGACTAATGAACAGAAAAGATGTTATTTTAGTGCCAGGAATGTCTGCCTTGTTTATTCTGGACCCTATTTTGAAATTGGCATCGTTTGAAATTTATGTGAAATTGGCCAAATTGTCATTTTCTGACCACTATTTTGGGTAGTTGAAATTGGTAAATAGGCAGTTTCTTGTACTAAATCGATAGAAAAAATGAAGTTCTAGCGAAATAGATATGATTTTAGTGGACTGGAACATTGGAATTGGCCAAAAATAGGGCTCAAAGTGGGTGAAATCGCCAATGCTTAAACATCTTCGAGACCGATAACTTCGCGAGAGCATAATTCCATAAGTTTTCATTCAAATTTCAAACTTTTGGTGTCGTTATGATCGGAAAAAGATATTATCATTTCATTAGAAATTTTTTTTTTTCCAAAAAAATTTTCGACCCTGAGAACGTGTTTCCGAGAAGGCCTGTCGACCCCCAAAGGGTTAAAATGTCCCTAAAATAGGAAAAGATATTGTCATTGAACATGTTGATGAGACGGATTGCAACATCTTTGTCAGGGTGATTTTCTTCCACAAATGAATGCACCCTACCCCACATTGCACAAATCTCCTTAATCTCTGAAGAAGGCACCTTATATCTCTCTTCCTCCACTGAAGCAATTTCCTGAGTTGTGGTTTGATTGTGTTGCAGCTGAAGCTCTTGCAGCTCTTTAGTGGTTAGATCTTCATTGTGGTCCTCCACCAACTCTTCCACATCCTGGGTACTCACATCCAACCCCATGCAATTTCCCAATGCCACAATACTTTCCACAACTTCCATAGGCTCCTCAGGGTCAGCCCCAAACCCTTCAAAATCCCTCTGGAGGACACAATCTGGCCACAACTTTCTCCAAGCAGAGTTCATCGTCCTGGAAGTCACTCCCTGCCAAGCTTTATCTATAAGGCCTATGCAATGGAAGATATTGAAGTGATCCTTCCAGAACTCTTTTAGGGTCAATTCAGAGTCATTGGTCATATTAAAGCACCTTTCAAACATTGCTTTGGTGTACAGTTTTTTGAAGTTTGCAATGACCTGCTGGTCCATGGGCTGGATGAAAGGAGTGGTGTTAGGAGGCAAGAACTTCACTGTTACAAATTTGAAATCCTTAGACATTTGGTCTTCCAAGTCTTGAGGATGAGCAGGAGCATTGTCCATTACCAGGAGGCACTTGAGCCCCAATTTATTGTCCAATAGATATTTCTTCACACTGGGGCAAAACACTTGATTAAACCATTCCAGGAAAATTTTCCTAGTGACCCATGCCTTAGTGTTAGACTTCCACATCACACACAATTTACTCTTGTCAACACTGTATTTCTTGAACACTCTGGGAGTTTCAGAGTGATACACCAGTAAAGGCTTCACTTTGAAATCCCCACTAGCGTTACCACACAACATGAGAGTTAGCCTGTCTTTCATAGGCTTGAGTCCTGGCATTGCCTTTTCCTCCTGCGTGATGTAGGTCCTCCTTGGCATTTTCTTCCAAAAGAGGCCTGTTTCGTCACAATTAAACACTTGTTGGGGTTTGAAATTTTCAGCCTCTTCATATTCTTTAAACTTGTTCACAAATTTTTCAGCCCCTTGTTTATCTGAACTGGCACCCTCACCATGCCTTACAACACTGTGTATGCCACTTCTCTTCTTGAATTTTTCGAACCAGCCTTTGCTGGCCTTAAATTCATCAACATCATCACTGGTTCCAGGCATTTTCTTGACAAGATCGGTATGCAGCTGCCTTGCTTTTTCACAAATTAATGACTGCACAACACTGTCACCCGCTAGCAGTTTTTCGTTTATCCACACAAACAACAATTTCTCCATATTTTCCATTGTTTGTGATCTCAGTTTCATTATTGTATTCACCCCTTTCACAACATTAGCTTCAGTGATTTCTTTTCTCTTAGCCACAATGGAACCGATGGTTGTTGGGGCCTTCTTGTATATCCTGGCGAGCTCGGCAATACGTTCACCACTCATATTTTTCTATTATTTCTTTCTTCAGTTCTACGGTGTTCCTCACTTTCTTTACCAAAGAACTGGCACTAGGAGCTTTCTTTAGGCCCATGGTAGTTTATTTAGTAGTCACACACAATAATCAAGGGCCAAAAACAATGAATTGTTAATGTTTTGTATGAACTACTGGGATGATGTTCACTCAAGCATAAACAATGCTACACTGAGTGACAATGTGCGTGGGAGGTGCGTGGGTGGCGGTCTACGGCCTTTGTATGTGCGGGGCACTGGTGGACAGCTACCGTACCAAGCACGAAAACGGAGGTAAAATTTCCCCGAAAAAACTGCACGAAAACTGATACACACGAAAACAGAGATACACGAAAACGGAGGGTTGACTGTACTGTGGCAGTAAAAGACAAAGACGGGAAGTAACCCCGGAAAAGGACTTGGTACCTGAAGTCTATGGAAGGGGATTCCCCTTCCAAACAATAGTAACTTTTCCATCCTCTCCCCTCCTCCCGTCTTCCACACATCAATAACTCTTCAATAAAGGTAATTGTCATGTAATTATTGTTTTATTCTTCATGTCTCATTGTTTTCTGTGTAGATAAATGTACATTTCATGTAAAAAAAATATTTTTTTAATACTTTTGGGTGTTTGAAACGGATTAATTTGATTTACATTACAGCCTCTCCTCACTTACTGACGTACTCACTCTCTGACGAATTAAAAAAAAAACATTATTGTATGCCATATTAGAATTTGGGTCACGGTAACGGCAGCACAGTGTGTCTGCGTCAAGCATCTCAATCTCCTTCTTACAGCCACTCAGTACACTAGCTTTTAAAGTCTCCAAGATGGTAATAATAATAATAATAATAATAAATAATAATTGCCCTGGGGCACTTTAAATGTCATTCTAATTCATAATAATAAACATGACACAAGCAGGGTTCCCTGCAGCAGTGCAATTTATCAAATGTCACTGGCTGTCATCAGTTATCTGACACTTGCCATAACACCATAAAAAAAAATTGACCCCAACCATTACAGAAATGTTATGAGCTATGTGCTAAATATACACTCCTTTTCAATAAGTCATTCAGTCAAGTCAGTCAAGTCATTCATTCAGTCAAGTCATTCATTCAGTCAAGTCATTCATTCAGTCAAGTCATTCATTCAGTCAAGTCATTCATTCAGTCAAGTCATTCATTCAGTCAAGTCATTCATTCAGTCAAGTCATTCATTCAGTCAAGTCATTCAGTCAAGTCAGTTAAGTCATTCAGTAAGTCATTCAGTCAGGCAGACAGATAGACAGACATGATAAAGACTCCCAAATTAATAAAAACTGACATACAGTGGTACCTCGGTTAACGATATTTTTTCGTTCCAGAATGCTGTTCAAGTGCCATTACCAAACGAATTTATCCCCATAAGGAATAATGTAAAATAGACTAGTCCTTTATGACCCCCAAAAATACATTTACAAAAGCATTTAAAAAAATAAACTTGCATAAAAGGGCGAGTTTGGGGACCATCGTTAACCGAGGTACCACTGTATATGGAGAGGTATCGGAGGGTGTGTGGGGCTGGGGGCTATACAGAGAGGGAGAAGGTGGGGAGAGGGAGTGGTGGTGACACTTTTGAAATGTCAGTAAGGGGTCATTCCTTGATTAGCGAAATCGTTTACCGACAGGGTCTTAGGCCCCTATCTCAGTCGTTAAGTGAGGAGAGGATGTATTTCTTATGGGGAAAATGTGCACCACAGATGGAAATGAATTGTGCTCCTGTGTGCTTTAATGGAAATGGTTCCATTTCTGTTGGAAATGAAAACCTAAATTTAGATTGTACAGTGGTCCCTCGGTTTTCGTGCATCTCCAAACTTGAACATTTATGTAAGTGTATTTTCGTAAGTGCTGTTGCAAGTGTATTTTTGGGGGTCTGAAATAGACTAACCTACGTGACATTATTTCTTAAGGAAGTAAATTCGTTCGGTAATGGCACTTGAGCAGCATTCTGGAAGGAATTTTCGGCGAAAACCGAGGGACCACTGTATATTGAAAATGTAAGTTATGATCTTGCAACTTAAGGTTGTCTACTGTACCTCTACTCAGTGTCAGATCAATGGCTGTAATAGATATGTGGGATAGTGGGTTGACAGCACTGACAGCCTGGTTAATCAGGTATGCATCATACATGCCTGGTCCAGGGCTGGGCTGCAGAGTTGGAACACTTGAAAGTCTTCAAAGGCATATCAAACATAACAAATACAGTGGACACCTGAGTTACGAGCACCTCGAAAATCGTACAACTATGTAAGTATTATATTGTAAGTGCTTTTGTAAGTGTATTTTGGGGGGTCTGAAATGGACTAACCTACTTGACATTATTCCTTATGGGAGAAAATTCGTTCGGTAATGGCACTTGAGCAGGCTTCTGGAATGAATTATGCTCGTTACTCGGGGGTCCACTGTATATACAGTCAACCCCGGTGTTCGTTAGCATCGGAGTTCGTTAAAATCGGTGTTCGTTAAGTTTTTTCACAAAAATTTTGGCTCGGTGTTAATGAATCCGCTCGGAGTTAATGATTTGTCCTAGACGCATACGCGTGGCCTGAGCAGGCCCGGGCACTCCATTCAGCATCAGTGTGCTATTGTTTACCAGCGAGTGACCACCACCCACGCCACCCATGCATTCATACCATACATTCATACCATACATTTTGTCATTATTCCAGTGTTTTTAGTGCTTGCAACTGCTAAATAAGCCACCATGGGCCCCAAGAAAGCTCCTAGTGCCAGCCCTGTGGTAAAGAGTGTAGCATTCATGCAGGGAGTGTAGCATTCATGCAGGGAGTGTAGCATTCATGCAGGGAGTGTAGCATTCATGCAGGGAGTGTAGCATTCATGCTTGGAGCGTAGCAGGCATGCAGGGAGTGTAGCAGGAAGGCAAGGACTTGTTACCTTATGTCTTTATAGAAGGGGATTTTCCTTCCAAACAATGAAAAAACTTCCATCCTCTCCCCTCCTCCCGTCTTCCACACATCAACAACTCTTCAATAAATGTAAGTGACATGTTATTGTACTATTATTTCTTTATTTCTCATTGTTTTGTGTGTAATTTAATGTCTATATGTTGTAAAAAATATTTTATTTTAATACTTTTGGGTGTCTGGAATGGATTAATTTTATTTCCATTATTTCTTATGGGGAAAATAGATTCAGAGTTAGTTATATTCGGTGTTCATTAAGCCCTCTGGAACGGATTAATCACAAGAACCGGGGGCTCACTGTAGTACAGTATGGTTGTATTGTACATAAGTTAAGACGACACAATTTGAAACAATTTTGTATCATTATTGATGAGACGTTTTGCCTGCTCAAAGTACAGTGGTCCCTCGACTAACAATGATTCCATATAACGAGCAATTTGTGTAACGAGCACTTTTTTTGCTAAATATTTCCCTCGTGTAGCGATCCGTACCAGACCTGTCCGCCTGCCCCGCGCTTGTGCGGTGAGGCGGACAGGACGCCAGTCTAGCGTTGTTTACACTTGAGAGAACATTACCCAGCGTGCTCTTTCAAACATTCACAATACTTTTGTTGTGTTTATTGGTGGTTCAGTGATTGTCACTGTGAAATAAGTCACCATGGGTCCAAAGAAGCTTCCTAGTGGCACCCCTGTGGTAAAGAGATTGAGAAACACCATCGAACTAAAGAAGGAAATAGTTAAAAAATATGAGAGTGGTATACGTGTGAGTGAGCTTGCCAGGATGTACAAGAAAAGCACATCTACTATCGCCACTATCCTGGCAAAGAGAAATGAAATCAAAGAAGCTAATGTTGCAAAAGGGGTTGATATGTTAACGAAAAATAGATCGAAAACAGTCGATGAGGTTGAGAAGTTATTGGGGGTGTGGATCAATGAAAAACAGATAGCGGGTGATAGTATTTCCACGGCGATAATTTGTGAAAAGGCAAGGAAGTTGCACCCAGATCTTGTCAAGACAATGCCTGGAACCAGTGCTGAGGAGAGTGATTTTAAAGCCAGCAAAGGCTGGTTTGAGAGGTTTAAGAAACGTAGTGGCATACACAGTGTTGTGAGACATGGTGAGGCAGCCAGCTCAGACAAACGTGCAGCTGAAAAGTTTGTGAGTGAATTTAAGGGGTTGGTAGAGGCTGAAGAATTCCTCCCCCAACAAGTGTTTAATTGTGATGAAACAGGCCTGTTTTGGAAGAAAATGCCAAACAGGATCTTCATTACTCAGGAGGAAAATTCACTGCCAGGACACAAGCCTATGAAAGACAGGCTAACTCTTATGCTTTGTGCCAATGCCAGTGGTGATTTTAAAGTGAAGCCTTTACTATTGTATCACGCAGAAAATCCCAGAGCCTTCAAGAAACACAATGTTAACAGGAATAATTTGTGTGTGTATGGAAGGCTAACACTAATGCATGGGTCACTAAGGACTTTTTCATGGAATGGTTGACTGGAGTGTTTGGCCCTAGTGTGAAGAAATACCTCCTGGAAAAGAAATTGCCACTCAAGTGCCTCCTGGTACTGGACAATGCTCCTGCTCATCCTCACAACTTGGGAGACTATTTGTGTGAGGACTTCAATTTCATCACAGTGAAGTTCTTGCCTCATAACACCACTCCTCTCATCCAGCCCATGGACCAGCAGGTCATTGCAAACTTCAAGAAACTGTACACCAAAGCAATGTTTCAAAGGTGCTTTGATGTAACCTCAGCCTCTGGACCCTAAGAGAGTTCTGGAAAGATCACTTCAATATCGTCCATTGCATAGGCCTTATAGGTAAGGCTTGGGAGGGTGACTTCCAGGACTTTGAACTCTGCTTGGAGACCACTGTGGCCGGATTGTGTTGAAAAGAGGGATTTTGAAGGATTTGAGGCTGGCCCTGACCCTGACGACCCTGTGCCTGTTGTGGACTCTATTGTGGCATTGGGGAACAGCCTGGGGTTGGAGGTGAGTGGTGAGGATGTGGAAGAGTTGGTGGAGGAGCACAGGGTAGACCTAACCACTGAAGAGCTGAGAGAGCTTCATCAGGAAATTGATTCAGAGGAGGAGGCTGGACAGGTTGAGGTAGTAACTTCTTCAGAGATTAAGGAAATTTTTTCCAAATGGGCTGATGTGCAGACATTTGTTGAAAAACACCACCCTGCGCAAGCTGAAGCAAACCACATCTGCAACATGTTCAGTGCCAGAATCTTGCCCCACTTCAGAAAAATGTTGAAGAGTCGCCAGAAACAGAGGACTCTCGACAGTTATTTCTCGAGGCAGGGATCCAGTGACTCTCAAGCTGGTCCTAGTGGCATTAAAAGAAAAAGAAGGGAAGTAACCCCAGATAAGGACTTGTTACCTGAAGTCTTTATGGAGGGGGATTCCCCTTCCAAACACTAACACCCTCCCCCTGTCGTCCTCCCTATCTTCCAGATGCCTGCAACTCTCTTCAATAAAGGTAAGTAAATGTTATTTATTAATGTTTTTTATTATTTAGTATTAGTAGTAGTATTTATAGTGTTAATAATGTTGTTTTGTGTATGTAGAACTATAATTAAAATGTATTTTTTGTGAATATTTTTGGGTTGAACGGATTACTGTAATTGTATTTACATTATTTCTTATGGGAAATAAGGTTTCGAATTACGAGCAATTCGTGTTAAGACCTAGCTCCTGGAACAGATTAAGATCGTTATTCGAGGGACCACTGTACAGAATAAATAGTTGAAGTAGTGAAGATGTAGGTATGAGGTGATCAGTCCCAGGCAAAATATCTCGTCTATAAAAACAGCCAATTGTTGTACATGCGTCTTACTTCTCTACCTGCTTGTACTGTATATTTTTTTTAACACTTTGGCCTTCTACCAAGGCAGGGTGACCCAAAAAAGAAAGAAACGCTTTCACCATCATTCACACATAAATTTGGCAGAGGCACTCAGATACAACAGTTTAGATGTCCCTCCAAACAGCCAATATTCCAAACCCCTCCTTTAAAGTGCAGGCATTGTACTTCCCACCTCCAGGACTCTAGTCCGGCTAACCGTTTTCCCTGAATCCCTTCACAAAATATATTACCCTGCTCACACTCCATCAGCTCGTTAGGTCCCCAAAACCATTCATCTCCATTCACTCCTTTCTAACATGCTCACATATGCCTGCTGCATGTCCAAGCCCCTTGCACATAAAGCCTCCTTTACCCCCTCCCTCCATCCTTTCTTAGAATGACCCCTACCCCTCCTCCCCTCCACTACAGATTTATACACCCTCCAAGTCATCCTATTTTGCTCAATCCTCTCTAAATGACCAAACCACCTCAACTACCCCTCTTCAGCCCTCTGAATAATACTTTTAGTAACTCCATACCTAATTTTCACACAACTTCTCTGCATAATATTTACACCGCACATTGCCCTTAGACATGACATCTCCACTGCCTCCAGCCTCCTCCTTGCTGCAGCATTTACAACCCATGCTTCACACCCATATAAGAGTTGGTGCCACTATTTTTACCTCCATGGATAACTTTTTTTGTCTCCATAAATGCCTCAATGCACCACTCACCTTTTTTCCTTCATAAATTCTGTGATTAACCTCATCCTTTATAAACCCATCTGCTGACAAGTCTATTCCCAAATACCATTAATATAATGGTTGTAATATGTATAGAAATTTAAAGAAAAAAACCAACCTATATCTTTATTTTTTCAGCAAGATTTTCACCACAAGATGAATATTCACGCCAGAGGATAGTGATAAAAAGGAGGTTTGGTTTACTACCCACCCAGCAACCACCTGTGCAGTATTAGCCCTGCTGAACAATGGTAAGATCTAGTATACAGTTGTGATGTAAGAATATTTAAGCTTAGACATTCATTTTAAAAATACTGTGTAGAATATATTGAAATGCCATTATACAAATTTTTTTTATAATTAATATGAAATTATGACCAGACTATATCAACTGGCTTGCCTAAAGCCGGCCCTCAACCAGTGTATGTTATTTTCTTTATGTTATGTTCTACCTCTGTATGTTCCTAAACAAACCTCCTATGATCTCTAATGCCTTTACACAACACTGCTCAGTATTGCCAGAGAACAAAATGTACTTCATATAAATCTTCCATTCTTCTGACCTTGCCTTGTAGTTGAACTTAACCTTGACTCAGGCTGTCCAAAATGCTCCTTTGTAACCCTTGTGAAATGTTGTTCAGTCACCCAACCACCACTTACTTTTTTGTCCTTTTCATCATATACAGTCTATCCTCACTTAACGATGGAGATAGGGGCCTAAGACCCCGTTGGTAAACGATTTCATCGCTAATCAAGGAATCACCCCATACTGACACTTCAAAAGTGTCACCACCCAAAATTAAAACATTCAGTTTTATGTTTGTTGGGAAATTCCTTTTTATCTGTTTATTATTAACGGTAATACAACATGAAATAGGTCAATGACTTACTTCCAAGATATTCCAGGAAACGCTTGCATAGCTGATTACTTGAAAAAACAAAACAAAATTAGAGATAATCACACTTTTTTCAGTCTTTGCATAGGGTAAGAGTGATCTTCTATAGCTACCCTTCAGGCGGGTAACGTTGTCTGTAATGGTCATAAGAACATAAGAAAGGAGGAACACTGCAGCAGGCCTGTTGGCCCATACTAGGCAGGTCCTTCACAATCCATCCCACTAACAGGATATTTGCCCAACCCAATTTACAATGCTACCCAAGCAATAAGCTCTGAAAATTCAATTTACCCATAAGAACATAAGAAAGGAGGAACACTGCAGCAGGCCTGTTGGCCCATACTAGGCAGGTCCTTCACAATCCGTCCCACTAACAGAACACTTGCTCAACCCAATTTTCAATGCTACCCAAGAAATAAGCTTTGACAATTCCATTCACTCATGTGCGAGTCCCACTCAAATCCAACCCCTCTCACTCATGAATTTATCCAACCTATATTTGAAACTACTCAAGGTCCTAGCTTCAATAACCCTACTAGGCAGACTGTTCCACTCATCAACTACCCTATTTCCAAACCAATACTTTCCTATATCCTTTCTAAATCTAAACTTATCTAACTTGAATCCATTATTGCGGGTTCTCTCTTGGAGAGATATCCTCAAGACCTTATTTATATCCCCTTTGTTAATACCCATTTTCCACTTGTATACCTCGATCATGTCTCCCCTCATTCTACGTCTTACAAGTGAATGTAATTTAAGGGTCTTCAATCTTTCTACGTAAGGAAGATTTCTAATGCTATGTATTAATTTAGTCATTCTACGCTGAATGTTTTTAACGAATTTATGTCCATTCTGTAATATGGAGACCAAAACTGAGCTGCGTAATCTAGGTGAGGCCTTACTAATGATGTATAAAGCTGTAATATAACCTCTGGACTTCTGTTGCTAACACTTCTTGATATAAATCCCAGTAATCTATTTGCCTTATTACGTACGCTTAGGCATTGCTGTCTTGGTTTAAGGTTGCTGCTTACCATTACCCCCAAGTCCTTCTCGCAATCTGTATGGCTAAGTTCTACGTTATTTAATTTATAAGTGCTTGGGTTATGGACACTCCCGAGCTTCAGAACCTTTCATTTATCTACATTGAACTGCATCTGCCACTTTTCTGACCACGAATTAAGTTTGTCTAAATCTTCCTGAAGTTCTATGACATCTATGTTTGAATCAATTATCCTACCTATCTTCGTGTCGTCGGCGAATTTGCTCATATCACTAGTAATTCCCTCGTCAAGGTCATTGATATATATTATAAATAACAATGGGCCTAAGACTGATCCCTGTGGAACACCACTTGTTACAAGTCCCCATTCGGATTTAACCCCATTTATGCACACTCTCTGCTTCCTATTGGTGAGCCATGACTCGATCCATGACAGCACTTTTCCCCCAATGCCATGAGCTGCCACTTTCTTTAACAGTCTCTGGTGCGGTACTCTATCAAAAGCCTTACTAAAGTCTAAATAAACAATATCGAATTCTTTATCGTGATCAACAGCCTCAAAAGCTTTAGTGAAGAAGGTTAATAAATTAGATAGGCAGGAACGCCCTCGTGAATCCATGCTGAGTATCATTAATCAAATTATGGTTATCTAGATGGCTTCTAATAATATCAGCTATAATTAACTCTAGTAATTTGCCTACAATTGAGGTCAGGCTTATTGGGCGGTAATTTGATGGTAGTGACTTGTCCCCTGCTTTAAAAATAGGAATTACATTAGCCATCTTCCACATATCAGACACTACACCTGTTTGAAGAGATAAATTAAAAATGTTAGATATTGGTTCACAGAGTTCCATTTTGCATTCCTTAAGAACCCTTGCAAAAGCTCATCAGGACCCGCGATTTATTTTGTTTCAGTCGGTCTAGTTGTTTCATAACCATTTCGCTAGTGACTGTGATATTACATAATTTATCTTCTTCTGGGCCTCTGTAAAAATTAATTACTGGGATATTATTAGTGTCTTCCTGTGGGAAAACCGAGAGAAAATAATTATTAAAAATAGAGCACATATCATTCTCCTTGTCAGTAAGATGTCCAGAGTTATTTTTAAGGGGACCTATCTTATCCCTAACTTTTGTTCTATAAACCTGGAAAACAACTTTTTGGGTTAGTTTTTGAATCCCTAGCAACTTTAATTTCATAGTCCCGTTTAGCTTTTCTTATTCCCTTTTTAGCCTCCCTCTTAATGTCAGTATACTGATTTATAAGATGACCCTCACCTCTTTTTATGCGCCTATAAATTCCTTTCTTCTGCCCTAAAAGATACTTAAGCCTATTATTCATCCATTTTGGGTCATTTCTACTTGATCTAATTTCTTTATACGGGATAAATGTTCTTTGGGCAGCCTGTATAGTGTTAAGAAAACTGTCATATTGATACCTCTCTTCGTCACCCCAGTCCACAGTTGATAAGTATTCTCTAAGTCCATTATAATCTGCTAAGCGAAAATCTGGGACCGTTACTGAATTATCCCTACTATCATACATCCATTCAATGCTAAAGGTAATTGACTTGTGGTCGCTTGAGCCGAGTTCCTCTGTAATTTCTAAATTATTAACAAGGGTTTCTTGCTTGCCAGAACCAAGTCAAGTAGGTTATTTCCCTTGTAGGTTCTGTTACAAACGGCTTCAAAAGCAATCCTGAACTACTTCTAAAAAGTCGTTAGATTCTAAATTCCTGTCAAGAAATTCCAATCAATCTGACTAAAGTTAAAGTCCCCTAGAATTACTACGTTATCGTGCCTTGTGGCCTTAACAATTTCCTCCCAAAGTAGTCTCCCTTGTTCCCTATCTAAGTTTGGAGGACGGTAAATCACGCCTAAAATCAATTTTTCACACCCCTCTGAAAATTCTATCCAGACCCCTCTCATTCATGTATTTGTCCAACCTAAATTGGAAACTACCCAAGGTTTTAGCCTCAATAACCCTATTAGGCAGACTTTTCCACTCATCAACTACCCTATTTCCAAACCAATTCTTATCTATATCCTTTCTAAATCTAAACTTGTCTAATTTGAATCCATTACTGCGGGTTCTTTCTTGGAGAGATATCCTCAAGACTTTATTTATATCCCCTTTGTTAATACCCATCTTCCACTTATACACTTCGATCATGTCTCCCCTCACTCGTCGTCTTACAAGTGAATGCAATTTAAGGGACTTTAATCTTTCTTCATACGGAAGATTTCTGATGCTATGAATTAACTTTGTCATTCTACGCTGAATGTTTTCTAACGAATTTATATCCATTCTGTAAAATGGAGACCAGAACTGAGCTGCATAATCTAGGTGAGGCCTTACTAATGATGTATAAAGCTGTAGTATAACCGCTGGACTTCTGTTGCTTACACTTCTTGATATAAATCCCAGTGAGATGGGCGTAGAAGTGTCTTATATACTGTAGTCAGGTGAGGCGAAGCAGGAGGAGGCGGGGTCATAGTGGTATATATATATATAAGCCACTTCTAAATCTTCTGATGGTGTTTGGTTTACGGCGGTGTTCCCTGACAATTTTGTCCAGGGTCATTTGTTAGACTCGGCTAGTATTTTTACCACCGAGTTGTATGCCAAACTCATAGTGCTTCTCTGTATTGCATATATGTCTCTCGGCATTTGTAATCTTTTCAGATTCCTTCAGCGCTTTACAGGCCATAAAACAATTTGATTCCCTTCATCCATTGGTCCTTTGTATTGAACTTTGGTGTTAGTATAAGAGAAAACGGAGTTTGTAATGCTAACTGCATTAGATTACTTCCAGTTGGCTTGACGGAGTGAACAGAAATCATTTGCGTCCAGGCTGGTAACAGCAACAACAACTGGTTTGTTTACAAAACTCCCGAACCTTCATTTAATCTTGATTACTCACCTCGCACTCTACATTAAGACTGCCTCTACCTCTGCATCTACCACCACTGCCTCTACCACCACTGCCTCTACCACCACTGCCTCTACCATCACTGCCTCTACCACCACTGCCTCTACCAACACTGCCTCTCACCACTGCCTCTACCACCACTGCCTCTACCACCACTGCCTCTACCACTACTGCCTCTACCACCACTGCCTCTACCACCACTGCCTCTACCACCACTGCCTCTACCACCACTGCCTCTCACCACTGCCTCTACCACCACTGCCTCTACCACCACTGCCTCTACCACCACTGCCTCTACCACCACTGCCTCTACCACTTCCTCTCACCACTGCCTCTCACCACCACTGCGGGACTGGCTCTCTACGCCTGCGCGGTGAGGCACCCAAGCGCCTGGGCGGACAGGTCACGGACGCACTTGTTCGAATCATGATATTTTGTTCGCATGGCGATATCGATTTTCTTGTTCTAATGACGATATGTTCTATTGCCGAGCCGTTCGAATAGCGGGGGTCCACTGTAGATCTGTTTGTGACTCGATAAAGCCCACTGCATGGGCGAAACGTTGTCAATAAAGGATCACATTATACTGCTTATGTGTTTATTTTTCCATTGTGTCGGTATTTTATACCATTTATTTCCATAAACAGTGCCATTACCGAACGAATTTACTCCCTTAAGGAATAATGTCACGTAGGTTAGTCTATTTCAGACCCCCAAAAATACACTTCCACAAGCACTTACAATATTATGCTTACATAATTGTGCGATTTCCGGGGTGTTCGTTACTCGGGGTCCACTGTACATGTTATGGTGACATGGGCTGGCTGTGGAGGGAGGCCTATAGTAGTATAATTATACAATATTTTATAGTGCGGTGAAGTGTCATGGAGAATCACAAGTTACTGAGACACTGCTGCTTCTCCCTCTGCTGTAGCTCTGCCCACTTTGTAATGATGCCAAATGCTGAATTAAATACGTATACAGTGGACCCTCGGTTAACGAAAGGTTCCGTTAACGAAAGCTTCGGAAACCGAAAGCTTTTTTCGTAATCGTACAACAACTCTTCAAGATATGTCCTTGGAGGTGGCTGCAAGGGCGAGAGTTGTTATTCAAGCTAAGTGCCATCTACAGTTCACTTTATTCCTTTGACTTAGCTTGTCTCATATCCCTAAAAGTTGGTCCTTCGAACCAGATAAGTGGCCACAAGGTGATCCAAAAAGCTTGTACTAGCGAAAAATTCCTCGGTTACCGAAAGGTATTAGACGTGTCCGCCTGCTCCGCACAAGCGCAGGACGCCAGTGAAGCGTTGTTTACCATTGAGAGAACATTACCTAGCGCGCTCTTTCAAAGATTCACAATATATTTGGCGTCTTTTTTGGTGGTTTAGTTATTGTCACTGTGAAATAAGTCACCATGGGTCCAAAGAAGCTTCCTAGTGGCACCCCTGTGGTAAAGAGAGTGAGGAACACCATCGAACTGAAGAAGGAAATCATAGAAAAATATGAGAGTGATCTTGCCAGGATGTACAAGAAAACTCCATCTACTATCGGCACTATCCTGGCACAGAGAAATGAGATCAAGGAAGCTAATGTTGCAAAAGGGGTTAATTTGTTAACGAAACAAAGATCGAAAACAGTGGATGAGGTTGAGAAGTTGTTGTTGGTGTGGATCCATGAAAAACAGAGAGCGGGTGATAGTATTTCTATGGCGATAATTTGTGAAAAGGCAAGGAAGTTGCACGCAGATCTTGTGAAGACAATGCCTGGAACCAGTGGTGAGGAGAGTTGATTTTAAAGCCAGCAAAGGCTGGTTTGAGAAGTTTAAGAAACGTAGTGGCATACACAATGTTGTGAGGCATGGTGAGGCAGCCAGCTCAGACAAACGTGCAGCTGAAAAATTTATGCAGGAATTCAAGGGGTTCGTAGAGGCTGAACAATTCCTCCCCCAACAAGTGTTTAATTGTGATGAAACAGGCCTGTTTTGGAAGAAAATGCCCAACAGGACCTACATTACTCAGGAGGAAAAGGCACAGCCAGGACACAAGCCTATGAAAGACAGGCTAACTCTTATGATGTGTGCCAATGCCAGTGGTGATTTTAAAGTGAAGCCTTTACTGGTGCATCACGCAGAAAATCCCAGACCCTTCAGGAAACAGTGTTGACAAGAATAAATTGTGTGTGCATTGGAAAGCTAACACCAAGGCATGGGTCACTACGGAGATTTTCAAGGAATGGTTGGAGTGTTTGGCCCTAGTGTGAAGAAATACCTCCTGGAAAAGAAATTGCCACTCAAGTGCCTCCTGGTACTGGACAATGCTCCTGCTCATCCTCACAACTTGCAAGAGTTGTTGCCTGACAACATAAATTTCATCAGATTGAAGTTCTTGCCTCCTAACACCACTCCTCTCATCCAGCCCATGGACCAGCAGATCATTTCCAACTTCAAGAAACTGTACACCAAAGCACTGTTTCAGAGGTGCTTTAATATGACCAATGACTCTGAATTGACCCTAAGAGAGTTCTGGAAAGAACACCTCAATATCATGCATTGCATAGGCCTTATAGGTAAGGCTTGGGAAGAAGTGACTTCCAGGACTCTGAACTCTGCTTGGAGACCACTGTGGTCGGATTGTGTTGAAAAGAGGGATTTTGAAGGATTTGAGGCTGACCCTGACCCTGTGCCTGTTGTGGAACATGTTGGGGAAGATATTGTGGAATTGGGGAACAGCCTGGGGTTGGAGGTGAGTGGTGAGGATGTGGAAGAGTTGGTGGAGGAGCACAGGGTACAGCTAACAACTGAAGAGCTGCAAGAGCTTCATCTGGAACAGCAACAGACCACAGCTGAGGTTATTGCTTCACAGGAGGAGAGAGAGAGAGATAAGGAGGTGCCTTCTTCAGTGCTTAAGGAGATGTGTACAAAGTGGAATGAGTTGCAGACATTTGTTGAAAGATACCACCCTGAGCAAGCTGAAATGAGCCTTCTGTGCAACCACTTCAGTGACAGAGCCATGTTGTACTTCAGAAAAGTGTTGAAGAGTCGCCAGAAACAGAGGACTCTGGACAGTTACTTCACCAGGCAGGGGTCTAGTGGGTCTAGTGGCATTAAAAGACCAAGAAGGGAAGTAACCCCAGAGAGGGACTTGTTACCTGAAGTCCTTTTGGAGGGGGATTCCCCTTCCAACTATTAACACTCTGCCCCTGTCAGCAACTCTACCTTCCAGATGCCTGCAACTTTTCAATAAAGGTAAGTAAATGTTATTGTTTTTTTTTTTTTGAGTGGTTATTTTTTTTTTGAACGAATTAATTGTATTTACATTATTTCTTATGGGAAATAAGGTTTCAGATTACGAAAGATTCAGATTAAGTAATAGCTCCTGGACCGGATTAATTTCGTTAACCTAGGGTCCACTGTACAGTGGACCCCTGAGTAACGAGCAAAATTCATTCCAGAAGCCTGCTCAAGTGCCATTATCGAACGAATTTACTCCCTTAATAAATAATGTCAAGTAGGTTAGTCCATTTCAGACCCCCAAAAATACACTTACAAAAGCACTTACAATATTATACTTACATAATTGTACAATTTCCGGGGTGCTCGTTACTCGGGGGTCCACTGTATTAGAAAAAAATAAAATTAAAAATGAAACTCCAACTTGATAACTATTTTAATTTGCATAACTCATATATTACAGAAAACAGTAAAAAAGTAAAATACACATACAACGAGTTAAGCTTACAGAAAAATACATTAAATTCACCATCTAACATTGTTACGAAGTGGGAGGAGCTATTGGAGGGAGGGAGAGGCGAGCAGTAGCATTCAGTGTCTGGTGAGTCGTCATGGGTGATGGATGTTAGCCTTAGCGCTAATAAAATGTTGTGTAATTACACTAATATTAGTAATAAATGTTATCTATCTATTACATTTATTCCAAATTGATATCAGAAACACGATAAATACCCAAGAACTGTAATAAAGATGCTGAAATGAATAATACAGTGGTACCCCGACTTACGATATTTTTTCATTCCAGAATGCTGTTCAAGTGCCATTACCAAACGAATTTATCTCCATAAGAAATGATGTAAAATAGACTAGTCCTTTTAGACCCCCAAAATTACACTTACAAAAGCATTTAAAAAAATAAACTTACATAAAAGGGTGAGTTTGGGGACCATCGTAAGTCGGGGTACCACTGTATATGCCATATTATATGAGTGGGGTAAGAGGAGCAGGCAAGCCGCCACTCATGAGTTGTTTACATCAGGGTAAACATGCCTAGATCACTCTTGTCATAAGAACAAATGCAAAAATAGCATTTATTATTATTAGAATAATAATAATTTATAATTTATAATAATTGATCTGGAACATTTTAAATGTCATCAGTATTTGGTAACTGACATTTAGAGCACTCCACAGCAATTATTATTATTTATTATTATTATTATTATTATTATTTATAATTATTATTTATTATTATTATTATTTTTTTTTTTTTCAACAAGTTGGCCATCTCCCACCAAGGCAGGGTGACCCAAAAAAGAAAGAAGAATCTTCCCAGAAGAAAATATCTTTCTCATCATCATTCAACACTTTCTACCACACTTCATACATAATCATCATGTCTTTGCAGAGGCGCTCAGATACGACAGTTGAGAATAGTCCCTCCCAGCTGTCACTATCCCAGACCCTCCTTTAAAGTGCAGGCATTGTACTTCCCATTTCAGGACTCAAGTTCAACTAAATCAATTAACTGGTTTCCTGAATCCCTTCACAAAATATTACCCTGCTCACACTCCAACAGCTCGTCAGGTCCCAAAACCATTCGTCTCCATTCACTCCTATCTAACACGCTCACACATGCTTGCTGGAAGTCCAAGCCCTCGCCCACAAAACCTCCTTTACCCCTCCCTCCAACCTTTCTAGGACGCTCCCTACCCCGCCTTCCTCCCCTACAGATTTATACGCTCTCCAAGTCATTCTACTTTGATCCATTCTCTCTAAATGACCAAACCACCTCAACAACCTCTCTTCAGCCCTCTGACAAATACTTTTAGTAACTCCACACCTTTTCCTAATTTCCACATTCCAAATTTTCTGCATAATATTTACACCACACATTGCCCTTAGACAGGACATCTCCACTGCCTCCAGTCTCCTCCTCACTGCAGCATTTGCAACCCATGCTTCACACCCATATAAGAGTGTTGGTACCACTATACTTTCGTACATTCCCTTCTTTGCCTCCATGGATGTTTTTTGTCTCCACAGATACCTCAACGCACCACTCACCTTTTTTTCTTCATCAATTCTATGGTTAACCTCATCCTTCATAAACCCATCCGCTGACACGTTGACTCCCAAATATCTAAAAACATTTACTTCTTCCATAATCCCTCTCTCCAATGTGATATCCAATTTTTCTTTATTTAAATCGTTTGATACCCTCATCACCTTACTTTTATCTATGTTCACTTTCAACTTTCTTCTTTTACACACCCTCCCAAACTCGTCCACTAACCTTTGCAACTTTTCTTTAGAATCTCCCATAAGTACAGTATCATCAGCAAAAAGTAACTGTCTCAACTCCCATTTTGCATTTAATTCCCCATAATTTAATCCCACCCCTCTCCCCAACACCCTAGCATTTACTTCTTTTACAACCCCATCTATAAATATATTAAACAACCATGGTGACATTACACATCCCTGTCTAAGACCTACTTTTACCGGGAAGTAATCTCCTCTCCCTACACACCCTAACCTGAGCCTCACTATCCTCATAAAAATTCTTTACAGCCTTCAGTAACTTACTACCTATTCCATACACTTGCAACATTTGCCACATTGCTCCCCTATCCACTCTATCATATGCCTTTTCTAAATCCATAAATGCAATGAAAACTTCTCTACCTTTATGTAAATACTGTTCACATATAAGCTTCACTGTAAACACTTGATCTACACATTCCCTACCCACTCTAAAGCCTCCTTGCTCATCTGCAATCCTACTCTCTGTCTTACCTCTAATTCTTTCAATAATAACCCTGCCATACACTTTACCTGGTATACTCAGTAAACTTATTCCCCTATAATTCTTACACTCTCTTTTATCCCTTCCTTTATATAAAGGAACTATACATGCTCTCTGCCAATCCCTAGGTACCTTCCCTCTTTCATACATTTATTAAACAAAAATACCAACCACTCCAGCACTTTATCCCCTGCTTTTAACATTTCTGTCATGATCCCGTCAGTTCCAGCTGCTTTACCCCTTTCATTCTACGTAATGCCTCACGCACCTCCCCACACTCGCATCCTGCTCTTCTTCACTCCTAAACAATGTTGTAACTCTCTGGCCAGTACATG
Organism: Cherax destructor; assembly: GCA_009830355.1. Taxonomy (NCBI): domain Eukaryota; kingdom Metazoa; phylum Arthropoda; class Malacostraca; order Decapoda; family Parastacidae; genus Cherax; species Cherax destructor. Next base: position 34,238 of record WNWK01008434.1, on the reverse strand, counting down.
AAATTACCGCCTCCCTTTTTTCATCGACATTTAAAAGTTCCTCTAAATATTCCCGCCATCTACCCAATACCTCCAGCTCCCCATCTACTAACTCCCCTACTCTGTTTTTAACTGACAAATCCATTCGTTCCCTAGGCTTTCTTACCTTGTTTATCTCACTCCAAAATTTTTTCTTGTTTTCAGCAAAATTTCTTGACAGAGCCTCTCCCATTCTTTCATCCGCTCTTCTTTTGCACTCTCACTACTCTCTTCACCTTTCTTTTACTCTCCATATACTCTGCTCTTCTATTTACACTTCTGTTTTGTAAAAACCTCTCATAAGCTACCTACCTACGCACTCCTCTAACCCTCCCTTCTGCACCCACCCTCCTATAGCCACAAACTTTTGCCCCACATTTTAATACTGCATTTTTAAAACTATCCCAACTCTCTTCAACCCCCCACTACTCATACTTGCACTAGCCCACCTTTCTGCCAATAGTTGCTTATATCTCACCCTAACTTCCTCCTCCCTTAGTTTATGCACTTTTACCTCTCTTACTTGCTGTTGCCATTTTCTTTTTGTCCCATCTACCTTTTACTCTAACTGTAGCTACAACTAAATAATGATCCGATATATCTGTTGCCCCTTTGATATACCTTACCTTTGAAGAGTTTCGAGAGTATCTACTCTCTGAGCCCGGCCATGGGCCAGGCTCGTCTGGTGCTTGCCTGGTCAACCAGGCTGTTGCTGCTGGAGGCCCGCTGCCCCACATATCCATCACAGCCTGGTTGATCTGGCACCCGATGAAGATACTTGTCCAGTTTCCTCTTGAAGGCTTCTACACTGGTTCCAGCGATGTTTCGGATATCTTCTGGTAAGATGTTGAATAGT